>PNEQ01028918.1:0-29665 GCA_003012365.1 Medauroidea extradentata | reverse complement strand
GGAGGAAGAAGGTGATTCTAGGCCAGAAAGATTCTGCGGTATTATTTCTTTGGGTCCACCATTGCGAGTGACTAGTAACCTTTCCATATACAGAGAACTTATGTAGATGTATTTTTTTTTCTTTTGTGTAAATAGTAGTTACTTGTTCTGTTTGACATTTATTGTGGTAAATCATTGTAGACATAGGTTATTTTTGTATATACAGTTGTAAATAAACTAGGTAAGCTTTATTTTCTTTATTTTATCAAGACCTCCATCCCCAAACGTACCTAGCCCACAAGCTTGTAACAGTATGTACTGTAGCGAAATGTAAATAGAATTTGACGTATAATCACATATTTAAAATTTTTCTTTCCCGAATTCCAAAGAAGCGAAAAATAATAAAACTCAATATGGCGACAGAAACCGAGCCTTAACCGCGATAAATCTGGGGTCTATGCTCGAGTTTTCGTTCATATGCGAGCCGCCCGCCTGGCCGCTCGTAATACGCTGTTCGCTTGCTTGAATACGTATGGCGTCCTCGTACACGAAATACGTATACGAAGTCAACTCGAATGGTAGCAGGCGGCCGAATTGGGTACTTCGCACACGAGAAGCCGAAAAAATAGAAACTATGAAGCAAAATTTCAATAATTAAACTTTGTTCGACAATGTTCATACAGCAACTCGCCACTAATTAAGATAGGTTGTAAAAAATATGATTCAGCTTTTTTGCGATAGTATCTTAATTTTACAAAAAAAAATATAAATATGCACATGCTTAACCACTAAATAATACTGTATTTATTAATTCTAAACTAGCTATTTTAAAATGAATATAGGGTAATTTTTAATTAAATCCATTGACATTGCATACTATGAGTCGTAATTTTTTGCGATTGACTGAAACATACAAATTTGTGCCTTTTCAAGAAACTCAGTAAAGCATTAACAGAAATACAGATAAAATTAACTACGTGCTAGGTTCCATTGCTGTATCTACATACCGAGTTTTCCCCCATTATTTATGTAGGTATTCATAAACATTATGTTATTCTTATGTGAACAGTTGTAACAGTGTAAAATAAAATTTAATCAATCGCTGTTTAACCACATAAAGTTCAGCAAGAAACAATGTTTTGGGTATAAAAAATTTTGGTTAGTTTCCATTTTCTTTGCTTATTATACGCAAACCCGTGAGTAAATTTCTAGTAATATTTTATAATTATGACGGCTGTTAAAACAACACTGAGGGTGGTTAATTTTATTTGAGTAAATTACTGGCACAAATTAATTCTTCGTGTTAACAATATGTATTTAGCCTCTAATATAAAATACAATTTGATCTAAATTAATTATACTATCACAAATTAATTACGTGAAATCATTAGCATAACTTCATTGTTGTAGGTTAAAACTATGTAACGTAAGCTTTAGTTTCTTAAGATCTTCGTTTCGTTAGCCTTGTTCTAAATGTTTGATATGTTTTTTATTTAACTAATTCCTCAACAGGAACAAGTAACTCTTCATATTCAAATATATTTTATTTATTTAAAAAATTACATTTTACTTGAATAAAACCGATATTTATTAATGTCATTTACCGGAGACGCACAGATAAATTTACTGGCAGGCGTATGCCTAGTTTTAAGAATAATTTGTATTCGTATACATTTGCAACATTAATCCATTCATCTCTACAAACGGAAAATAAAGATTATTTTCATTACGTTAAAAAAAGAAAATTACGTAAAATAACTTAATACTTCGTACAGTTACTTTTATAGCATGAAACTATTAATGTATTTATTGAAATAAAAAAAAAACTATTCACTCATCAGGCACTTCGCACACGAACACAATGTGCGAATTCAGGCTTTTCAATCACTACGTCATTTCCTTTTGTGTTTGATCGAGTTAGTTACACTGAGGTCGTTTCTGCTAATATCAAGATTCTTCTATCATGCTGATTAACATTTTAAAAACCCAGTTGTCACACAAACTCATATTTTGTAAGTCGAGATAAACATTCGAATACTCCGCCATCTTGTCAACCACGGTTCTCACTTCGTGCACTTATTTCGTATACGAGTTCAAGACAGTTACCGGTTTTCGACTAGGCCAGTTCGTACGCGAATCTGACCATTCGAAATAGCTCGTACACGAACGCTAGGGCTGTATTTTACAGCATAGGCCCCATGTATGCCTTTACTTGATTTGTTACACGGGATATTAAATCAACATGAAAGGTAGCAGTCTAGCTTTTTTGAGTGCTCGCTATAACTCAAACCACCTATAATCACATAGTTCCCATTTGGTGCCAACATTATAAAAGCAACGTAATTTCACAACTATTGAAAATGGAAAAGCGAGTATACTACTACTCAAGCCAATTGGCTATAAAGATTTTTCTGTACTTGAGCATAGAAACATCAGTTTTTTGAAAATTGGAACCGGTTTTCTGAATGTTGACAAAAAGTTGGAATGTACACGGTTGGTATTTTGTTCTTATTTTTACAATGGCACAACGTTTTAAAACCACCAGAAGCCCTTTTACCTTGGCGCCTAAGTCGGTCGTCTAGTTCGCTTATAAGGTCACGCCGACCCTGCTGGATATATATATAGATACACTGACAGAATAATTCTGTAGGAAGTCTTCCCTGCCAAATTATTTTGTAGTAAGCAAACAATTATTTTGTTGTGGCCACAATATTTTAGTGGTGACCACAAAAATTAATTTTGCGGGATGAATGCCAACAAAGTATGTTGTGGCTGCAAAAAGAAAAAAATAAACATTTTTTTCCGTGTACATATTTTAGTATTTTATTTCGTTCCTCTTGCATTTGTTGGTATGACGAAATTGTAAAGGTAACATACCAAAATGCATGAAACTGAAACAAAGGTTAAGGATTAGTAGTGTAGCCAATGGCGGAGGGGGGGGGGTGCGATATCGGGCGGGGTAGGATATCTTTTTCTCCACCCCCTCCCCATATTCCAATACAGAAAATCTCCTGAAACTGTTACACTTTCCACTATAGCACTAAGTTTCTTAAACATAATTGCATTAATAGGCTACGAAGTAAACGAAACCAGTAATTATTCTGTCTGTGTTTGTATGATTGTAGGGATAGTCTGTTAACAATGAAACTGAGCACTTACAACACTAATAATATCCAAACCTGTATTTTATTGAGGCCAAATTTGTTAAATTTTGAGAGTGGTGAAACGTGAACACAGGTTTTCAGTTTCAGGAATTTTTCAGGTCGAAAATATTTAAGATGATTGCAAAATGGCTGGAAGAAAATTTGAGCAGTGCTTGCATTATTGCGAACAATTCATTGCAACAAAAATATCCCTCATCACTCTCCCCGAAGAATGAAGTCTATACACCCCTGGCGAGGAAGTCAGAAACAAGGCTTGGCAACACAGGCTGTACTGCGAGCGTACGTGCAGAAGTCGGTCGGTATACTGACGATCGCATCAGGTAACATGATCTCTATCGCGCCAGTGCGTTTAGTTCCACTGCGACCGTGTTTTCCATTACCGCTAGTCGAAGCGGCCCCAGCCGGCTTATATGTAAACATCTCCCATGCACGCATGCCAGTCGATTCCCATCGATATCACGTGGCCATACAATCAATATCCGCCGTTTCTCATCCGCCGAGCCGTGGTAAGCGAATTTCCTGCTGCGCGGGGGAAAACGTACATGGGTGAATTGGATTTACCCTGAGCCTTGTCAATAAAAAGATGACAAATACTTCCAAGTCACGACACGCACGCACACATGCATTCCTTGTACGGGAATAATCACATTATACTGCGTCTAATGTATGTAGTCGAAAAATACTAGTATTTTAAATTACATACTTTTATCTGACGTGCAGAATTTAAACTGAAATTTCTTAAAAGTAGAATAAAAAAATTAGTCTGAGACTAATTATATAAATTTATGGGAAAATTAATGTCACTATTTTTTACTTTAAAAATTCCTTATATCAGAATAAGGTTAGATAGGCATACTTTCTATATAGCAGATGTTTTGCTATATATTACAAATATAGAAATGTTCATCGTTTATTGAAGCGTGCATCCTGAACTTTTTTTCGTACGGACATTTATTTGAAAATATTATATTCTTAAATAAACCACTTATAATATAATTATATTATAATCTTCAACAAAGACAGTAAATGTGTTCATTAAAATAGGAAAAGTAAAATGTCTGTAAAATGTGTATTTCTTGAACATTAAAAACTATGTTTACATTTTCTCCCTGAGGATAAATTTCTGTTTAGGTACAGTACAACAAATAAATCAATTTCCCATGCACTTAAACAGTTTACGTTTAAATTTAACAAAGCTTTAAACTGTATAACAACTCAAATTGTAACTTTAAATATGAAGTTACTTATGAATTTTTGAGCAAAACAATACTTGGTATTAGTTTATAAATACTACGTAAAATTTTACGACAAAAATACAGCGATATAATTCATTCTATGTATATGCGTACAAATACATATTTCAGTAGCGTATAAAAATGCAAACGAAGTTGTAATGACAGACAATGGTAGCAAGGGTAACGGAGAATGAAACTAAACAGCCGACGCAACCGAGGCTGACGTTTTAGACTTTTCCATTCAGCAAGAGTGACAGAATATCTGTCCAACAAACGTGTAGTCTCGTAAATGCACGAAGTCGTCACAGAATAGCTACGTACGCAGAAGCGAAACTGTGTGGCGGTTCCTGTGCTGTAAGCTTACTGAATAGTTCATTTATTACTCGCTGTTCCGGCGTGAGTTGCAATTCCTGTTAAATTTTTTGGGTACCCGGTTCTTCTCCTCTTCTCCGTTTTGCAAACACCCCAATTGGTTTACTGTTGCGGGAAAACTTTGCGGGCGCAAGCACAACTGAGCAATGTTTCATTGCAATCAGTGAGTGGTTTAGGAACGCCCAGGAGAAGAACAAACAAAAACAATTTTCTAAATAGTAGAAAGATTATAAGACGTCTTCGCGTGTCGCAGGTATATTCAACGCGGGACAGCTATAAGTGTTTCCAATATACCTACTAACAGACAACACACTTCAAACTACGCTTATATGTTATTGAAAATACAGCATACCTGCTAGAAAATAGGTTTAGGATCTCCTCAAAATTGCACAAAATGACTTTTTTTTTTTTTTTTCAGATTACCGTACTTAGAAAAATACCAACCTAATTTGTTAAAAAGAACTAGACGTGAAGTGAAGAAATTTTGGTCAGTGCTTAACATCAATATATATTCGGCCACCGTGGCCCTCCCCCCACCCCCCTTAAGGACGAAATATGTCTTTTGTATTTTAAAAAAATACAAAACAAATGGCACAAAAATAGCAAATTTCGGTATTTTTTTATACGAACATATTTTGTAATGGGGTTTTATATACTTCCAGCAGTTGCCCGGCACATTTAGTTACAACGCAAATTGTTTCATTTCTTAATGGTTATTGGTTCTTTGCGTTTTGCTTGAAGTAAAAAAATGTACAACTTTTGCCCTTTTGGGAAAACTGGCAGCGCAAAATTTGTTTGTAAGAGGAACATGTGCTCCCATGTTAAGTCTACAAAACTAACACTATTACATACAATTAAAGAATTATAATTTTTCCCCACTTGGACATCCTTAAGGTTGCCGCCTGCTCAGGCCCACGAGAAGTGTGCACGGCTTCTATAATTAACAAATTTTTTTGTGGATTGTTCACTGAGCACAAGCGATGTCTGCTTAGTATCTATTAGCGTTTAATGTACGTTACATATATATGTACTCGTTCAGGATCACCAATGCTCACTATAGCATAGTTCTAGCTGCTGAAATTTGCGAAAATGTGTGCTTTGTGGTCCTTTTTATACGTGAGGAGCTTACAATGGCGGTGGTGTAAGTTACTTTTACTAAGAGGTGTTTTTCTTAACATTCATGTTAAGCATGTTTTATAAAAGTAAAATTAAAATGTAAAGTAACCCCCGATATAAAAACTCTAAATAGTAAAAAAATAAAATTTCCCTCTTAACCTTTTAAGTTTATTAAATGTACCTATTAATATTTTGATGATGAGCTCAGTCAAGTCGGGAGACCGCCATGTGAAGAAGTATAATTAGTTACACATAGGTAGAAAAAATAGAAAATATCTACTAGTTTCAAATTGTACGAATGATCAAGTGATTAAGACTGAAAACTAAACGACTGCATATTGTTGTTTTGTTACATGCCAACGTTGCTTACATAGAGTAGTCGTTGTATAATCCGTAATTTTGTCATTATCGATATTATTTTTATTTGTATTATTTCATTTTATTTAATGAGCGGTCCCCCGACATGACGATGCTAATCGTCAAAACATTAATAGGTACTGTTAATGAAATTAAAAAGTCAAGAGAGAATTATTATTTCTTTTTTTTTACTTTTTAGAGTATTTTTATGTCGGGAGTTACTCAATTTTTTATATTTTACTTATATTTCATTCTTTTTAAATTAAACGCATACACTAAACATTATTAAAGGTTTTTAGTAGTGCAACTACGCACTTTTTGAGTTTCAATATGAATGTATTTATTATTTGTACTTCTTTTGTTTTCTTTAATATTTTATTTGTAAATAAGTTATTGGTCCGCATTGATTATAAACGAAATATTTTTTTAAAATGTTAGATGATAATCGTAAGTCATTTATGTTTAAACGGCTGAACAGATTTCCTTGAATCATAGCCAAGAACCATCTCAATCACGTCAGCTTTCAAACAAAAAAAACCGCATCAAAATTGGTCCATTTGTATAGGAGCTAGGATGCCACAGCCAGACACACAGATTCACACACAGACACGTCAAACTTATAACATCCTTCTTTTTGCGTCATGGGGTTGAAAAGAAAGTTCCGTTATAACTACTACACTTTTTTACTCAATTTTCTAAGTAAAATTTAAGTACTTATAAACCAGCGCTCTATTTTATATGCAAAAGCAGTTAATCTTATTTCTAAAAATTAGTATACGTAACTTACAGCACTATCATTCTAAGCCTCTCATGTGAAAAACGTGGTGTAGAATATTTTAAAAGGTGTAGGCATCTACAAAACACATTTGTTAAAAATATTACGTCATAAAATGACAATGTTGCCATTGAATGTTTCATAGAGGCTAGTTGTTGGCTAGAAGACTGTACGCCAGTTAGTGACTTGCGTCTAGAGGCTAGTGATGCGCGTGATGTGTCGCCCTTATCGCTTCCCGCACTTCTAGGCCTAGAACGTGCAAAGTACGTCCACCCAACTGCTCCAGACGTGACCGGACAGCAATTGTAAACAGACGAGATGAACGGTGTGTGCTTCTTCCACTCACCACAGATTCAACAGTTTCCAGTTTGTGTAGCATTGTTAGCATTGTGTTCCTTTGTTCTCGGGAAAAAAGGAGGAGGAGGAGGTTGCAAACACCAAATTTGCGTATCTGTAACTGAAAATATATTCCAGTAGAACTAAACAAGGATGAACCGTTGTTATGTTTACCGCGTTTGCACAGCGATCAGAACGCAATGGTAAAACAACTGCTGCCAATAAACAAACGAAAATCTGCGCCATCTAGTAACAGGAATCAAAACTCCCACCATCCCTTTCTATTTGACTGTACAAACGGAACGTGAGTGAATTTTCAGCCGAGTAAATAAACTGGGAGTTGTGTTCGTTTTGTACAGGATGTTTTGAAATGAGTGTCAGTATTGCGGAAGAACATCACATTCAAACGAACAAAAAATGCACTTTTATGCCGTGTAGTTGACAGTACGTGATGCAGTATGTAGTGCGGGTTGGATAGTGCTTTGTGGAATGCAATTGCAGCGGTATTTAAGAGTACTGTGTACTGGTTTGAAATTTCCGCGTTTGACGCTGAGCGATAAGAGCCATGAGCACCACTCTCTACAATAGACACGTGGTCTATAATCGCAGCGCTAAACTGGCGTCCAATGTTTTCGTAGAACTCTTTTTCCTATAGGTAGAGATGATGGTATATCGCGAAAATTTTTTGCACCAACATAGCCTTGAAACCACTGACACGCCATAGCTGTCTGCAGACCAATAACAGGCATCAAATATTACAATAGCAGGATTATTATTGGCTTAGTCAAATTGGGGCAACAGCTCCACGCACAAGCGAAAGCCAGTTATCTTTCATAAGCTGAGCGTATGTTGAAGTCTAGCAAATAGTCAATTTTTCCCGCGATAAACCCTCATCTCTACCTATAGGACTTTAAGCGTTGACCCTAAAATTTTATTTTTGCATAGTATGAAGTAAAGATCAATGCACACACCTCATTTTGCAATTTACGAATCCAGGTCGTATTTTCAGAGTTACAGCAGTCTAAAAAAAAGCCGTTTTTAGCCATTTCCAGAGGCCTAAAAATCATGTTACTAACAAGCATACTGAATTTTCAAAAGGTGGCATACGTAGTTTCAAGTGAGTGTTCTTTTCATAGATACCAGCAATAAGAATAAGTTCGGTGGTTTTGAGTAAAAAAGTATTCGCGTGACACGCCATGACACCGTCCAACGGCTAAGTACACAAACCTCTTAACTGTATGGTAGGCATTGCACGATGTAACATTACAAACAAACACGATACGACCCGCGGACCATGTATTATATATGTAGAAATGATTGTACTTCGCGAAAACGTTTTGTGCCAACATTCCCTTTAAAACTTTGTGATTTCTTCCAACATTTATGATTCGTCGATATACTTCTGACACAATGTAACTGCCTACTGACAAATAAAAGGCATCAAATATTACAATATCGGTAGAAACGGGAAAAATTCGCGTGTTCACTGACGTGTAAGGTAACCTCCAAGAACATGTGTGTATTCAAGCAGACATTACCTGCTCACTGGCTGCTCGATGACGTAGTGATATAGGCCTGCATGTAGTTGCTTATGTACTATTGGCTCAGCGACTTCTAGGAAGTGTCAGATAAGTCACGGGACAATTGCGAAAATGGCATGAACTTACAATTGCTGGAATTATAGCTCGGGGCCAGAAGAAAACACAATTTTTTCAGGTCTCTACATATCAAGAATTGTTATTGGCTCAGTCAAATAGGGTAATAGCTCCAGGTAGAAGCTAGAGACACAAGCTGAACGTGTGTTGAAACCCAGCAAACAGTCAAGTTTTCCTGTTATATACCGTCATATCTATTTATAAGTAGAGCCAGTGGTTTTTGGTGAAAACAATCTTGCAACAACTTGTTTCAATGCCTTACGTGCACACCTGCAACTATGGTACGTGGTTATTGGCAGAATATAATAGGCCAAAGGCGTGGCTTATTTGACCGCACCAACCAGAGCAATGTTACCGCGACACCACACGTCCGTGATTTGCGGGTAGGACCCCGAGATGCCGAAAGTTATAAACTTCCAATCACGGACCATGAAGCAGGGAAACAGGTGTTCACACGAGCCAATGAAACAAACTGTAGCAGAATTTTCTTCACCAAAAATCACGGGCTCTATTATAAGTAGGGCCACGATTTTGTCGCGAAAAGATTTTTGCCCCACTTTGTTTCAGTGACTCACGTGCACATCGGAAGTTCGGTTTCAAGGTTATTGGCAGAGCGTGTCTATGTTCAGACACATTTCTCATTTTACTGCACCAATCAGAATAAGAATATTGTGAGTCTGTACGTCTATAATTTGCCAAGGCAAGTGAGAGTAAAATCGTCCAACCACAGACGATGTAGCAGAGTTTCAGCTGTGCACATGACGCATCGAAATCAAATGTTGCAAAAATCTTTTCGCCATAAAATCGCGGCTCTAATTATAAGTCATTACTAGAGATGATTGTTTATCGCAGGAAAACATGACTGTTTGCTGGGTTTCAACACACGTTCAGTTACCAGAAGATTACTAGCTTTAACTTGTACTTGGGACTGTTGACCTATTTGACTGTTGGCACAAAACATTTTCGCGATATACTATCATCTCTAGTCATGAGACATGTAGTACAGTATTGGTGGGTTTTACGACCTATGTTCATTGTCAGATGTGAGTATTGATCCCCCGAATTTTTGACATGCAATTCTGTAACGTCCCGTATAAATCAGCATGTACAATAAAGTACTACTTAAACCATAATGTAACAAACACATCTACACACCACAGACTGTTCACGGTCAAGTAAACACTGCCTTAAGTTTTCTCTCAGGCATTTTGCCTACGTCTTTACTAATTTACATTAGACAATTTTCGTGTTATTAAAAACCAGCGAACATTTTTTACAAAGCTAAAAACTTAACATCTATTTCCCGAATAAAGTACATTTTTTTGTTGTTATAAGTGTTGGTAAGTGTTCACTTTAAAGAAAACCTCCTACATCAAACATCGCTTACGAAGGCTCTAATTCTTCTCCTGTAAAGTAAATAATCCGTGTCAGTGTTTATCAGTTTCGCTGAGTTTTAAACCACAAAGGCCAACTTAGCGATCGGGAGGATGCATTATTGTTTTGCTACATTTTTCGTTATGAATGAACGAAGCAATATTTGTCTTATAGAGCTTGTATTCTACCGCTTAACCGAATGATAAAATACTTCGTAACCAGTTGTTAGTAAATGCATTACTACGGGGTGAGGAAAAAAGGGGTATATTACTAGAGTATTGATTAGGTGTATTAACACCTCAGTGATATCATGAACTGAATGTCCTCTTTAATTACTGAATAGCATTGTCATTAGAGCATTGTTCCATTCGCCCACTCGCCGTGGCTTTGTTATTCATCCAAGCCTTATAATCTAAAATTTATGCACAGCGTGTCTGGAAAGTAATGATACTGCTTGTATAATTTAGTACGTACGTTGGTAACACTATCTATGACCATAAGCCATTAGCGTTATTTTGCGCACTGTTGCTAACGAAGTTGTTTTCACCACGTTTTTAAACTCGCTTTTTTGTCTGTTTGGTTGTTTGTCTGCTCCGTACAAATTTTGCAGGTGATTTTAAACTGACTTCCTGATGAGCTAGAGACTTTAAATTGTAAACGAAACTAACATCTGGGTAACAATGCAATAAAAGAGGAAACAAGTTGTGGAAAAATTATTACATTTTTCTTTTAAATTTTAAACTTCCCGATGAGCTAGAAATTTAAAACTTAAACATAGTTCAGAACTGGATGGAAATATAATATCAACACGCTTTTTTGTGCGTCTGTGTGTTTATTCGTCTGTTCGGTACAAATTTTGATTGTATAAAATAAATTGCAAAATTTTACACACACAGTAACACAAATCATATTTATAATACACCACGTTCTTAAAACATTGTAAACATTATAAAATAAAGGAAAGGATTCGTTGAAAAAACTCACACAACAGTTCGTGTTATTTGCAGAGTAATAATAGTATAGGTAAATTAGACGAACTGTTGCATGCACCCCACACTTTTTCGTTTTAAAGTTTTCCGGCATTTTAATAGCTGTTAAAAATTCACAACCACAAATTGGGTTGGGAATCTGTGGAGGGTAAAAATCATGAAAAATAATTTTGTAATTTTTAGTCCGTTTTATTAGCGTGGTATATTAAAAATTTTGTTAATATAAAATTTAAACAATGAATCCGATATTATTGTTTTCAATGACAGCGTATAGGTAAAAATCACAATTTTGTTGTCATTTTGTTGTAGTTGCTAGTGAGAAATGCAGCAGTTTTATAAGTCTTTCTAATGTATGTACGTGTATGTCTTTATAATATATATATATATATATATATATATATATATATATATATATATATATATATATATATATATATATACATAGAGAGAGAGACAGAGAGAGAGAGAGAGAGAAGCCAGTAATTATTACGTTTTAGGTAAATTAGTTAACGTGCTAAAAAAAACATGTTGTTATAAATAGTAACTACCTCATAAACAGTAAAGAGCAACATCGGAGTGTTTCTGTTCGGTTAACATAGCATGCTTTATTTATTTGGGTCACGTTGGCATTATGGCCACTGCGATTGTTCCTCTATTCGACGTTTAACAGGACCCGATTAAACACTTTGTAGAGGACGTTTACACAAATACAAACTTTCATAATAAGGAATTCATTAACGTATTTACCTCACATACAGCAAAATGACTAATAATAATAATACTTTATGAAGCCATAGTTTTCTGAAATGTTGTTTATTTTTAAGTAGACAGTCCGTACTATTTTTAACCAAGATAATAATTAAAGTGTGTAATAATTTTGACGCCTATGTTTGTCTCTCTGTTGTCTGTTTGTGGATTCGCAGCTCCCTAACGTATCGACCGCTTTCAATACTTTTTTTTAAATTAAAATTTGTTTAATCGGAATGGTTCTTAGCTGTATTTGATGAAAATATGCCCAGCAAATTAAAAGTTATGATCTCTTTACCGAAATGGTGTGAGAATTTCATAGACATAAAATGGAATATTTAGTCTTCCTAGCCAATGCTCTTACTAAATATAAAAAATCGAAACTTCTTTACTAGGTACCCAATAAAATAACTTAATTGCAATACGTGTTGCAAATATATTACAATTATGTTCTTTCCAATCTTAATACCAGGTAAAGTAATTACAAATCTTTGCTAGCACATCATAAAATATATGACACTATAATGAACACATTAGTGATTAGTCCATCATATTACATCTCTTATCAAGGGCGGATCTAGGAGGGGGGAAGGCAGACTGCCCCGGGCGCCAGGTTAGATGGAGAGCTGGTGGTGCTGAAAATTTTTGCTTGGGAATGAAATTTAAACGAGTATAAAAAAGCTGTAATACTTATTAATATTCATATCTTTACTAGTTTTGTATTTTTGTATTTTTATTAGCCTTGAACACTAAATAATGTAATAAATAAAGTATTTATAATTACAATACACATCTAAAACACAGTTAATGGCAATTAGTATGCACAGGTTTGATGTATTTCTACTAAAATGTTATACTGTTATCTACGCCAGAACAAAACAACGTATGCAAGGTACGTTTATAATTGTTGGATTGATTGGACTGGTAGGAAAAGGGAAGAAAGCAAGCGAAGGGAGCAAATCACTATTCTTGCTATTTAAATATGATGTCTACGTAAGAATAAATTCTCTTTAGTTTCCTATCATTTACAAGACGTACAGTATGTTGTGTTGCTTTATTGCCTTACAAATAACAACGATCTTCAACGCTAGAAAAGTTAATTATTTTCCAGTGAAAGTGTTGTGAGCAGTAGGGCCAACGTAAAACAGTAATATTTTAATAACAATTTTGTTATTTACATTGGGATTGTTTAAAATCTTAAGCCATAAAATTTACAAATATTTTAAAATGTTTTATTAGTTTATATGTAGTGTAGTAATATCTGTTGAATAAATAATGAATACCGGTACTCTATAATTTTTTTCGTGCGCACAATTAGGCCACAGGTAAAACAACTGCCTTCGAGAAAGGTTTGCACTTATCGTTTTCTCAGGGTACTTGTTATGTTTTTAAATATAACGTTATTTTACGAATTGATAAATTTCAGAAAAACAGGCGTAAGTTGTCATAGGATGGATTACATATTTCGTAATAATTATAATGACAGAAAATAGACGAGCAAATTTAATACGAAAAATAATGAACTAAAATGAGAATACAAATCCCATCGGGCCTAAGGATCTCAGCTCATGAGAACACCTGTGAACAAAATTCAAGAATAAATTGTGTCGGAATTAATAAAATTTATCTCTCTGTAACATTGCAAAACCGAATATGTCTAACGAAAGAGGTTTTTCCTTATTTTCATAGTAGCCCGTGTTATTTGTTAAATAATTAGAGGCGTTTACTGAAAGTCACTTGGTTAAGTAGGTGGAATGAAATTTTCGCTCGAAGCGAATGCAAAGTGATCCCCGTCAAGTTCGCTTGTGTCCGAAAACTAACCGAGTTAATTGCTGACACGTGTTTTATAACAACTCAGTTAACCTCTGGTGATCGAGCGAACCTTGTCACACGGCTGAGAGAACCTAGCTAATTCTAGGAAGTTACTTTGCGTAAAATTATTAAGTATATAAAAATAGTTTTGTTATTTAAGGAAAGTAGTCTCAGTGGTGATGCCAATCTTTCAACAACGAAATGTATTTTTATAAATTTGTAACTAATTTAAAACTATTAGATGTTTGAGTACTACCTAACAAATGCAATGAAAGACTCGTAATCGAACATTTATCGGCATTCGCACCGATTAAAGTGTTAATGTTATATCAACAAATTTAAAGGCTCTAAAATATTTACGAACCACATTCTAAAATTTATATTTTTTAAAGAAGCGTTTAAAAAGTAATGCACCAACGCTGACTGGCCATATTGGGACTTGAGCGCAACTAACAACTACATAGGTTTCTGAACCACGCATGGAATATTTCGGGAGGTGAATCCAACGAGCTTAAGTAAGGTATTCCAATGCAGATACTTGCGGTTTTAAAACTAAACGCTTATTTTTTACAAATGGAAAAATGTTTATGTCAAAACACACAAAAAATGTTTTGGAAGGTTGCCGTGATTGCACGCACGCTCACTTCGAAATACAATTCACACATGTACGTTAACAAGTAACATGAAACAAGTTTAGTCACTGTTATTTGAAGCTCAAGTAACGTGGTAGTTTATACGATTTTGTGCATAGTACAAAATATTTCTAAATAAACGTCAACGACCATTTCAGAAAATATTTTCTCGTAACATATCAACTATTACACAAGTTATACAACGCAATGCCGATAAATAAATACTTTTTTTTTTCGTTAAATATTTTGCTTAAGCGTATTAATAAGCTTTTGTTATATTTTAACAATCACGGAGCAATACATTCATAACCAAATGGCAGAGACATGCTACATTCGCGTTATCATTTGGTAGCAGACTAAACTTCACTTTCCTATACATAACAGAGCATAATCTGCGATTCAATTGGCCACGAACTTGTATATGTTGTCATTTACGTGTGTTACGTCTTTACAGAGATTGGTCTCTCTACCGTGTAAGTATTCTCCGCGGTAAGTCACGACAACATCGGCCAGCGGGAGACGTCGAACAAGCCTATAGTCACTTGGAGTCTAGTCAACTGTCAGAAAATAACGCGAATTTTGCATGTCCCTACCAATTGGTCAATAATTATTTTCTAGCAATTCTTGTAACTATTAGTTATTGTTATGCCAGTACTGTACCAGAAAGTGAAACAATGACGAATTGGAAATGAAGTAAGCGTTTTGATTATCCCTAACCAGTGTCTAGGGCCTGGGTGAACTCTTGTGGACAATGTACTACATTTTTATACATTAGCTCTTCTCATATGGGCGATATGTAAGTTCCTTAAATTGAGGTTTATGAAATTGTATTTTCGCAAAGTGTCGAAAATAGTGTCAAATAAAATTTATATAATCAATATTATCAAAATCTAAACCAAGCGAGAAAAAACAGTATTAAGGCCATGCTACACTGACTCTACTTTTTTCGCGATATTAATTCGTTATGCCTAAATGAAAGTAGATCAAAAAATCTGTTCAGGCAGTTTTGTTTTGAATTGCCTTCTCCAATTGGCTGATTTTTTTTCCAAGACAGTAAATAGTATGGTTTTAGCTCGTTGTGTAACTAACAAAATTCCGGAGCTATTACGAAAAAAAAAAAAAAAAAAAAAAAAAAAAAAAAAAAAAAAAAAAAAAAAAAAAAAAAAAAAAAAAATATTAAACGAATCTGCCGAACAGGTGTTTGAAACCTGCTCTCATTTAAACGTAAATTAATAATGTGTGGCCCACCTCCTAGCTGCACGCAATGCAATGCAATGCTGAATGCAGGTGGACGAGTGTAACCACGGTGTAAGAAATACAGGTCTGGACTCTAGCACGTGTATCCATGCTACTGAGATGACCTCTTTATGACTGGAAACACCACTAGTACAGAGGTAGCAATTCAACTACATACTACTAGTGCCCCTAGCTCATCCAACAAGAACTTGCTACTGGCAGTTCCTTCATAACAATGTTGCAACAACGCCACTGTGCAGTGCCGCCAATCACTCACTTTTCAATGTCAGTGCCCAGACTTGTCATTCAATGTCCGTGGTTATAACACTGTCTTATTCCGTTACTTCTCGGCGACACTAAATAACGCTTTAAATTATCGTGGTTTTAGCCAACGCCGTTTTGATATCTTGCAATTATACGCACTTTAATATTAAATTTCTAAAGCAAATGCATCCCTTACGGGTTTATCTAGGCTATAAGTCGCAATACATAATAATGTCACAGTATTCCTCAAGGGTTCGCCTCACGAATTTTGAGTCAGTTTTCGGACAGCCTGCAGAGTGCCTATAAATACTGTTGTAAAATGTTAGTGTTAACAGTCGTACCAACACTTAAAAAAAATGTGTAGTAATTGGTCACTGCCAAATAATTTTTTGGTGAAAACTTTTTTTTTGTGACCGCAATAAACAAATTATGTCTGTGATGAGCATAAAAAATATTTGACAAGTTTAATACACAACATAATATTTTGTAGCTGCTACAGTAAATTTTCCCCCGTGTAAACTTATGTGTAACATGGCAAATAAACGCTAAAAAGGCTTCGAGGTTACACTAACCTGATACTAATACTGAATTAGCCTACGCAAAATGTGTTACATATGATACATTTGGTAAATTGAGAAGTGATAATGACGTACAAATACATGACACATGCTTTAAAATCTTACCTTCCCGAGACGCGTCTGTAATCACCAGCTAACCACTTTCATAAAAAATGCAGCGACTGAAACACTGACATGAACTCCACGGTTATTACATTGGGAAGTTGTAATTTAAATTTAAATAACAGCCTGTATCGTTTTCACAGCACCTTATTACAATTTACAACCTACTTGTTTCCGGAAGAGACTAACAGAAGACTAATTAACCAGTTCATGTTTTAATTGCGCCATTCACTGAGTTATTTACTGCCCGCAGCGTCGTGAGGCGTGACGACCTACTTTAACTCTTGTGTGACGAAGATAAAAATATGTTTGCCGATTTTCACAATGAGCGTTCATTCATTCTTTTGCTATTGAACAAGTGCAATAAATCGCTCTTCATTCAATACAGTGTAGTTCTGCCAGTTCAAAATCAGTTTATCACAAAGAAAACCAAGTGGGATGCGCAAACGCATACATAATAAGCGCACTAGTTTCTGTTATTTAAGCATTTAATAATAGCTTCAAAGTGCAGTTCCCGGTAAAGAATTTACGCTGAGTTAAAAAACTTGTGTTGAATAAAGCGTACGTTAGTTCTTGCAAAACTAATTTTACTTTTAATTTGTCAGTATTTTATTTAAAATCCCATTTGATTATTTTTTGGTTTGAAATAAAATTTAACCTCTGTGCAGCATTTTATTTTCTTACAGCGATTAATCATTCAGTCTTTAATTAAATATACATTTTATATGAGTTTTATATATAATGTAAAATTTAAAAAGTTGTAGTCCATGCATCTATTATTTTTAAGTTAAAAAATCGAAATAAACACAGTTTCACATGTAAAACGCTCCTGAGAATATGAGTCGATAAGAGCTCGTACGTGTGATTAGAGGATAAACTGTTTATTAACGGAATTAAAGAGAACAGTTTTAATTAAATTTCCTCGCATTCGTTCTAGAAGTATTTATCTTAAAAAACATTACAGAGAAGTGTTTCTTACTTCGAAATTTCTCTGTAAAGTTTTGTCGCATATGTTAATAATACAAATAAGTTATCAGAAAATAAAACCTAAGTAAACTTAACGCAGTTTACTTGTATGACGAACATATATTTCAAATACAACCAACGTACTTTCCGGTCGTCATATGCTTTGTTATTATGTAATGAGTCAGCTTTATGGACGAAACTGCGTAACAACATCATATTTCCTAGTTACGTGTTTCTAGAGGAAGCACCTCGCACCTCGTTATAAAGTTTTTCCTTTAAAATGACGTCTGCCAAGACCTCGAGAGTTTCTGAACTTTGCTTTCACGACATTTACATAAAAAATAAGACGTAAGTTTATTACTACTTTAGAGCTTGCTCTGGAAAATGGTCGTGTTCAAGGATGGCTGGAGTCTCTTCGCAGAGGAAATAATAAGAAGGGGGGAGGCAACTTCATTAGCTGCCTTAGAACTAACCTTAGCTAAAACGTGAGTCATGCTACATATAGGCCAGTCTCTGTCTTACTGTCGTTCGTAGTATCATCTACGAAAATATGCTGGAATACGATTGCTTTTTAATGGTTTCTGGGAGAGTAGACCCTTAACAATTTATTATTTAACTATCTGTAGTACCTGGCGTTGCCCGGGTAAGAATATATCACACGCTTAATCAAAGAGACACTTTTCAATTAGAAATATATACAGCAAAAAACCAATCCATTGTAGTTTCAAAACAGTTGAATTTTACGTAGTAGAAGAAAAATATCATGCCTTATTTAATTCTTTCTCACATTATTTCGTACTTAATTACTTTGAAATACTAAAGAAGTATGTTGGACATATATATATATATATACATACATAGAGAGAGAGAGAGAGAGAGAGAGAGAGAGAAACGTTTGCGTCAGTATACTCTTTAGGCAATCGATTGAAGTGGATCAAAGGAAAGTTTAAGTATTCAGTATATGTGTATATATATATATTACATACAACAAAAGTAAATAGGCTAGTGGAACATTTGAGAGTGTTTTACACGATTGTTGACATCCGTTACAGGTTTTTGAAACTGTTTAAATTGTTCTCTAAGGTTCTAAAACAGGAATACTTTCAAGCATTCTAATATATTGTCGAATATTGTAAAAAATTCTACAACATTCTGTAACATTTTGCAACATTCTATAAAACTATTCAACATACTTGAACATTCGGGAACGCTCTAGAACCTTCTAAAACCTTCAGGAACACTCCAGCAATCGATTTTTAGCTGACCCTATATCGACACCCTTATGTCCAAGTCCAACCCTTGTAGTCCAAACTGATACATACTTGATTTATGGGGGATGAAGGACTACGATACCATATAACGCACATAGGACTGAGATGGTTGGTTGTGGCGTTGTAGTGGCAAGACCTGATTAACCACTCTGACAAGCAGGAACTTAACTGGCGTGCAGTATTTCCGTTGTCGTCTAATTACCTCAACAACTTTAAGAAGTCACACTAGAATTTTTTTAGGAGAAGTAATAAATATAAATAATTTCTGCCTGTGTCTGTGGTACTTTAAATGTTGTGAATCGGAATTATCTTCATTATAAAAGAAGGCGAAAATGGTCGCTTTAGCGGTTTCGGCTTCATAAATAATCATTACAATATTGTAAACAATTTTATTAACATGTTATCTTTCTGATATGAAAACACACTTAAAAACTATTCATAACCCGTCACAATTTAAAAACTATTTTATGGTTGTTACATGACGAATATCAACTGGTGCTCTGCGCACTGTCTGGGGTCTGTTTCATAAAAGAGCAGTTACGCATTGTAACATACTACTGCAGGGGCAGTACCTTGGCTGCCATATGTTCGTAAAATATTTGGTTCCTCAAAAATGTTTTTAGTGTGGTAAATACTGTGTCAATTTCACTACTGTAAGTTACTGCTGTAAAACACTTTCTCCGATAGCGTTCAACAGAGAGTGCTGATGTTGGCATTGTTTAAGATTTGAAAACACGGCACGAAACACTACAAACCTGAAGAAAGATTAGTTATTAGCAACGTGTTTGAAGTAATAAAGGTGTTTGCTCGGAAATTTCTCTTCAAGCTTGGGAAGAGGTGACAAGCGAAAGGAATAGGATGAATTAAGAAGTCCTTTGGATTAATAAGGAATTAAAAAGAATATACTTTTTATACGAAACAGAGCGAAGGGAAACTTAGAGGAAAAAAAATCGAAACATTTTAATGTCACGAAATTTATTTTCAGTTCTAATTTATTTTACACATGAACGTAAATTTTTGTAATATAAATAATATGGTAAATATTGTAATGTCTAACCTACTTATTAACAAGAACATGTAATATAAAATGATGTTGTTTTTACGTTATGAAACAAAATTACTAGTGTTTATTTCGAAATTATGGACTTTATAGATGATTCTATCTGTACGACTTATTGTCCTTCACGAATCTCTGAATTTTGACATCATATTATTCATGTTATTAGTCATTCATTGCCTTGCTATGTTAATTATTTAATTCCTATTTGCAGCTAAAACGAGATAATAGATCTCAAACTGAAAGTAGTGGAGGAAGAGACTGTAAATTGGACGAATGTGATCTGCTCATGCAAAAATAATCGGCCGAAATTGTCCAGTTGGCATTGGTTTTGATGTATGTGATTAGTTGAAAAAACCAAATGCAAGTCATTTTATTCGTAATGAAAACTATTCACATGCAATTATAGACCTCGGAAATGAAACAACAGCTCACGTCCTGATGAGTTACACGTAATAACATTGGAAAAACGTTCAGTAATAATGTTACGGGATGTTCCAGAACTAGAAATTAGGGCTAATATAACTGCATGTTTTACAGGTGAAGGTAAATAAAATAGCAAATGCAATGAACTTGAAGTGTTAAAGAAAAAATGTAGCTGCTGGTCCAGCATCTGAAACTGAGCGACTATATACTTATAGCAACGCATGCTCAAAAAAAGAAAGAAAATTAGGTTTGTCCCCGCCTGATTTTACTCAGCATGTTGCCACCCAGGCTTACCCAATTACACGTCACTGAGGATCATAAATCTGCGTTTGTAAATAGTAAAAACTACACAATTGGTGAACAAGGAGAGGTTAGTGCTAACACCAATACACTTGACATGTGTGCGACTATAAATCCAACATTGATACAATTCATTAATTATTAAATTTATAGTAGAATGAGTTCAGTCGTTTCTGTCCATGCTCGTCTTAGTTTCCATATTTCTTTTCTTTCTCTACTTGATCGTCCATAGCTCCTTCAGTAAAAGTTTCTCCGTTTGTTTAGTTTAGGTTTCACAAAACACAACACTGAATTATTTGATATGCAAGCACTGGATCAACCCACAGATGATTAAGGCATAGCAATTTTTCCTTAACAACGCCTGTGGCATTTTCAATAATACATTTTTTGTGGCCTCAAAAATCTACGTTGCGCTTGGTTTTCAGGATCAATAATTTTAATGGGAGGGATCAGCCAAGATTTCAGGTGATATATTATACTATCTCCTTTAGTCTAAATTTTACAGTTTTGCAAGCGACAATTTTTTGTTTCTCTCAGTTAAGTTTAGCAGTCACTAAAAAAAATGTTGTATCCAATACAAACATATTTGGTGAGGTCCATATCGACAAAACACTTTGTGGTCACCGTAAAATTGTTTTTGCCTGTGTAGTGTTTCTTGACAGAGTCGCCAACTACAACGACGAAGACAGCAGACTAACGTAGTTTGTCAAATATTTAAGGTAAGATCACAAAACAAGTGTCAGAATGCATCCACGTGAACCAACTGTTCACATCGCGTTGTCTAAACTTCGGGTGTTTCAATGTACGGTTCGGTTACCGAGATCTGAAATGTTGTGATACTTAAAGAATTGAACTGAAGAGGACAACAAATATTCTAATTTAATTTTATTAAATATTCTACTCAGAAACGGCAAATGCAATCACTACACGAAAATTTTGTAAACTTGCTGTCTGATAGCAATTGTTCTGGGGTATTGCTGTTGTGTCATTTAAAAGTTTTTTTTAATAATTGTTAATGCAGTTAATTGTCATACCACGTTTAAAAAATACTTTTGCAAATTACAAATGGGAAATTAATGCATTTTCATATCACTTTACTTTTGGATGCGGAATGGCCAGTTCAGGCTCCGAAGCCGTACAAGGTTCTCCCCTGCCTTTTCAAGGCGTAGACGACATCCATTGCGGTGGCAGTTATCCTCTTGGCGTGACTGAATCACGAGGACGTTTACAAGGAATACTTTGAGCACGCTCATGTCTCCTCGTAGATGAGACCAGAGATTCGCTTCACTCCGCCACGCCTAGCCAGCCTGCAGATAGCAGGCTTGGTGATGTCCTGGATGTTGTCACGCAGCTCCTTCCTGTGACGTTGTTTCGCTCCACATCCACGTCCAGTCATGTCAGTCGCGGTACTTTGGTTACGACTGTGAACGTACTTTCCCACACGATCAGCTGCACAACTCAAATTTCGAAGGGATAGGGGAGCAAACGTAATAACTGCTGCTATAATTTTCAATTTAGAGAAGTACAGTGGTCACCATCTTGGATAAAATAGAGATTCATTTTCATAAAATGACTTAAAAAATTATGTATTATATTACTTAGATAAAAAAACATGTAAAGTTATTGCATGTAGACACGTAGAATGTTTAAGGTCTGCCGCTGATTCAAGGATTCAGAGTTGGGTGGGAAACAATTTACCCTTGCACCCCCTCCCCTTTTTTCTTGATGCTGCACCCCAGAACAGAGCTTACACATTGAGTGGTAGTTTTGTAATTTAAGTAAGGTTGCCTTTTTCCTTTGCTATAAGAATTGCCAATCGCCAAGTATGTACACTGAAATAATAGCATAGTTGTAGGTACCATACTTGTGTTAAAATAGGGACAACAAAACTGTTTGGTTGTTGGTACTACTCTGGGCAGTTCCTTCAACAATCTGTTTTGTAGAAGAAACAAAGAGCCTTGTTGCTTTTACACGCCAGATTGTAACTTCTACAAAACAGATTGTTGAAGGAACTGTCCAGAGTAGTAGGCTACCAACAACCAAACTGTTTTGTTGTCCCTATTTTAACACAAGGTGGTACCTACAACAATCCTCTTTTTTCAGTGTAGCACATGTTATAGTATGCTAGATTTTGTTGTGTAATAGAAACCTTCGATGCCGGTTCAAACGGAGGCCTGCTTACCAAATAACTCACACAATATAGTGCAAGACCAAATACAACTCAAGGAGTACATGAGGGCACAAACACAAGTATGCTTAACCATAGGTCAGCGGTGTTTAGTTTCAGCGCTTCGTGTGATATTTGCTGTTCTTGTCTTTCTTGAGACATTCCGACAGTCCGTCGCCACCCCTAATCCCTTCCGGCTGTCATGTTCTTGCACCCTCCAACATGTTTTCCGGAATAGATTCTTGCCCATAGAGTATATCAGGAGTTACTTCCAAAGATTATTTGCTGGAAGCTTTTAGAGGCGCGAATATTTCGTGGATTCATCTGGCAGCAGCTCATACTTCTCAGCCCTATAGGCCTACAATAACTGACAACAGTCGATTATCTATTGGCTTCAAACCTAATTATTACCTTATTAATTGTGGCTTGAAATAGTCGAATATCTACCTCAACACCTATACTCCACTTACAAAAGTGACAGTTAAGTACATATTTTAGGCAATAAACACGCTCTGGAAACAATTCCAGAATGGGAATAGTACCTAGAAATAAAATTTAATATTTACATTATTCTTCCGACTTATTTTCGAATGCAAACAATTATAATTTAAATTCGGTGAGCATTTTGATGTTCATGTTATTGAGCTTTTAAAATGCCGTACATTCAAACGCCGCCGTAAACATTTAAAACACGTTTTCATTGGTTAACACGCGTTTGACGTAGTTGGAGAGTTGTTTTCGTTTCTAACCGCCCACCAGGCATGTCTTTTGATACCTTTACCGATTTAAAAAAAAACTTATAAGTTGTTCCGGTAACTTAAAACTATAACTCGGGAAATGTTCTCGTTAATGCATGCATAACTGCAGAATTTTTAATTGATAACGAAGCTTTCAATGGGACTCGGCTGTGAGTTGATAGAAGTGAAGACAGCACATTATATTTATTTTTATGGCGTTTCAGTGTTAGGTTTGAGTTTATGCCATTTTAATTCAAATTGTTTAGTGATAACTTACTACAAATTAATTTTACTACCCCTGATCCAGTCAAGAATAATACATTTTGGTTTAAAAATCCAAGCGAATAAATTTCGTGGGCGTCCAAAAAGTGAACTTACCAGGCTAATAGTGTGAATACGTTTAAGCAAACCTGGCTCTTAAAGACTGGTGATGGAGTATTCCGGCTGCGCAAGTCGGGAAAATAATATAACAGAGTAATATTTCAGTTAAAAATACTTTTTCCTACGAATACTTTTTACGTTTCTAATAAGAGGCCTTGATAGTCGCAGTCTGCTGTGCTGCCATCTATTGTCAAATTTTGCAAGACCCCTCCACCTCTCGAATTATCGGCCAATCTCGGGTGCCTTGAGCTCGCCTATTGGCTAAGTCGTTTTAACATGAGGAGCGGTCACACAGCGTAACAGCAAAACCACAGTGAATTGAACAGATGTCGTGATTTAGTCACAACTATTAAATTAAATGTACTTACTTATGTTATGCCAACCGTGTCATACTGTGCACAATACATAGAATTATTGAATTAACCACTAAATACACAAACTGTACTTTTGTCGTTAACAGCAGGAGCTACTGTACACGTTTATAACTAATTGAAGTTCACGTCATACCGTTCTTACAACACGAACAACTGGATTTAACGCAATTTCACGAATTAAACGTACGTTGCTGTTGTACAGTTAAGAGTAAACAGACATGCAATAACAAGTCCAATGACGTCACAGGGTCATCAACATGGCGGAACTCGTTTTTACTGGGGGTCGCGGTGGCCGAGTGGTCAGACCATTCGTTCGCCTCCCAACAAGGCGATCCGGGGTTGACTCCCAGTGGGGTCGGTCCCTCGTTCTCGCATGTGGGAATCGTGCCATTGGCCGGCGTGTTTTCTCGGGGATCTCTTATTTCCCTCCGCCCTTTCATTCCGGCATTGCTCCATGCTCCCCTCATCAGCGCTAAAGACCTCGATGTTGAGCGCTGACCAATTTCTGTCACTCACTTGTTGGTACTGAGCTAAAATATTAATTTTATTTGCGTTTTTCTCGAACTATACGGACGCGAATAAATAAAGTGTGAAACGTACTGTTAAATTAAAATATAAAAATTGGTAATTTCCCCATTACTCGATCCTCTACATCAATCGAGTCGACGGAAGCAGCTGAGCGCAGTTGACAGAAAGGTATATGATCTTTCTAATCGCGGCGAATGGACGCGGCTGCCACCTCACCTGTCAACAACCTCTGGCAGGTTAGCTACTAGGAATCCTACTCGGCGAAGTCTGTACAGACACTAGGAAACCGTCTCGTAATGCTTTCCATCTCCAAGCAGGCCAGAGCAAAGTTCCTTCTCAGGTTCTGGGCTCGTCTAGCTACTCCGCATACTCAAGAGCCACCGCTATAGTTCTGCTGCTATAGATACCGCGTACTAGGACTTACGGAGGAGCTCAGGAGTAGACTGGATCCTGGAATCCAGACACCTTCCAGATAATTTTCTAAACTGTGCTACCTTGAGTCCGACCCTCGTGCAGCACAGCACTAGGCTGCATTTCTCCTTGAAGTACCTGAGAGAGACCATACGTGGGCAAGGCCCTCCAAGACTCCAGAACCACCTCTGCGGAATCACCAGCGCCACGGATCTGCCCACCGAAGCACGTCCCAGTTTGGGAAATGTAATATGTTAGTAAGTGCACAGCATGCTGGAGAGGAACTTTCACCTAGAAGCTTGCCAGGGAACCCGCTTTTAATTATCCGTTATCCACCAGTCGAGAGCTTACCAACTTGTACCGTCCTCACTTACTTAGCAGCTTCGCGAAATATTTGTTTTTCTAGCGACCCACGAGAAGTGAAGCTGGACTTGTGTGGGAGAGACTACATTATTGCTTCATGGCCTATTACAGGTACATGACTTTAGCTAAAGCTGCGGCCAAATAGGATGTGAGCATAAGGAGGCGTATCAGCATACTCACATGGTCGGCAAGTCGTGCTTTCTGCACTGCAATACTCGCTCTTACACTCACCTCAAAGAGCTGGTTACTGACCGAAGCCTCCCCTCCTAGACAGAAGGATGATCGCAAGCACACCTCATCAAACCTCTAGTGCGGTACTGAAACAAATCTCCGCTGATCTATTGTTTCTTTGTTCACATTACTTATGTTTGTGATCTACGAACTATTCCTGTAATTGATTAGTATTACAAACTGAACCGTTATTGCCAACATACTCCACTGCTAGTGAGTGCTGCCCAGTTGAAGAAATAACCCCCAATAAAGCAAACAGCAAAACAGAATAGCTAACCTTAGCTGTTACCAATAAATAGAGCCACGATTTTATGGCGAAAAGATTTTTGCAACATTTGGTTTCAACGCGTCATGTGCACATCTGCAGCTCTGCTACATTGTTTGTGATTGGATGATTTTGCTTTCACTTGCCTTGGCAAATTACAGACGTACGGAGTCACAATAATCTTATTCTGATTGGTGCAGTCAAATGAGAAACGTGTCTGAGCAAAAACACGCTGCCAATAACCTTGAAGCAGAGTTGCCTTTGTGCACAAGAGATTCTGAAACAAAGTGGGGCAAAAATATTTTCGCGACAAAATCGTGGACCTATCAATAAACATTAAACATACGTAGTACAATTCCCGAAGGTAGGAAAGTAATATTGTCATATACAAAAAGACAACCCGAAAAAAAATTGTACCTCAGAAATAAAATTTTGGAACGGTATAAAGTAGTTTTATCAAAGACAACATAAAAATACAAAAGAACTATATCATAAAACCACAAAAGTCGTTTTTGCCCATTTGTGTAACAATTTTCGAATCACCTTATGTTACTGTTTTATTGTAATGTTCTTTGGTAAGTGTTTTTTTTTTTTTTTTTATAATTTTTCGTATTCCCAATTAGTTTCTCTTGTCATTATTATCATTATTTTTTGTTTTCGTATCCTTTTACTGGTCACGATTGTAATTTTTTTCTGGAATTGTATGTATGTCTTATTCTAGTTCACAGCAGCTATTACTAGAGCCCGGTAATTTACGAGAAAAGAATTTTGCAGCACTTTGTTTCAGTGCCTTACGTGTGCACCTGCATCTCTGCTATGTGTTCAGTAATTGGATGTCGTAACACCCAGCGTGTGTAGGTTAAACCCGCAAATCACAGACGTGATGTGTGACAGTTATCCGTGTACTGATTGGCACAGTCAAATGAATAACGACTCTGCACAAAAACACTGTGTCAATAGCCATGAAGTTAAACTGCAGATGTACACGTAAGACACTGAAACAAAGTGACGCAAAAATCTTTTCGCGAAAACTACCGGGCCCTAGCTATTACTTTATTCTCTTTTTTCTTTTTTTGTTTCTTGTTTTATTTTGAGGTTTTTCTGTAACTCGGCAACATTCGCTCGCAATCCTTCATGTCCACAAAAATGGTTCAGTTTAAAATTTCGGTTTGTGCCCTTTGTGTCTCCTCTCAGTTCCAGAGAAAATATTTGTGCAATCTGTACCTATGTCAAAATGTAAGCGCGATGACGTATCCTCAGCATAAACTGTTTTGCAGCGTGTCAAGCTAAAACTAATAGTAATTTTAAATATCGGACACGCTGGAAGAAATATTTCTATTCCTTCCGCCGTGGCTAAAACTTATTCTTTTTTATGATTGTCGTTTCCCAAAACGTATTGCTCGAAACGGATAGACTTTGCCACACGGTGCGTGCTATGAGAAGAATTGTGACAGAACTTAATACATTTATTTGCAATAGTTTCACCGCTACAAACTGTAGAAACACACGCAGAGAGAGAGAGAGAGAGAGAGAGAGAGAGAGAGAGAGTGTATATATATATATATATATATATATATATATATATATATATATATATATATATATATATATAAATTTATTTATTACCTTTCATGTTTTCTATACACTTCAGCTTATTTTCTTTACGTTGAAAAATACATTAAACAGTTTACCTACAGTATTTATTTCGTGACATTTCCTTGAAGATAATAAATAACAGAAATTTTCTAATTTCCGAAAATATCAGAAAATAACAGAGTAATTTAATTTCTAACTGAATGTATAGGCGTAAACTATTTTTTGATTATGAAAGGCTAGTAATAGAGTCCGTGGTTTTTCAAGCGTGTAAATACTTGTGTCATACCTCGTAATGTCGGCAGAAAAATAACTGATGTATACTGGCCGGTGCACAGAGAAATCGCATCAGTAGAACTGCAAACTGTAACATCCCAATAATTATTTCTAGATTGTCATATTTGCTTTTCTGATCGTGTGATTGGATGGTTGCTGATTAAGTTTACCCCATAGTAGGAATTAGTTTATCGCAACCAGCAGTATATTATCTATCTTGTTAGGCATTTACATTACAATTCGTTTTAAAAGAAAAAAAAACACCTTGAAATCCCAACTAGTTCATTGAATATCGAGGATTTTTCGAATACAAATCGTACGTATTTCCACACCCTTAGAGAGTTGAAATTTGAAAAATTATTCCTTATTACTTGCTTATACCCTGAGGAGAGGCCACTCAAAATTTCACGTTTCTTGGTCGATGGTTTTGAGGTGTGCGATGATATGTCAGTCGATTATGTACTGTACATTGAAATAAAAAATGTCACATATTTTTAAAATATGTTAGTAATGAAACGTTATTCCGTCAAAAACATTCATTAACCATTCCTCTTAATAAATAGTTAATGGCTTAACTTCCCGAAGTTCGAAGCTCACGATGAAACCACTGCGCACAAGTTCTGCAGCTTGCACAAGGGACGTTATACTGCCATACATTTTCTGGCAGGGTTCATTCGCATTGCTTAATCGAGTTTTCTCTCACGCAAACCTACCTCTCAGACGGCGTAATCCTTAACGCTCGATCATCAGAACGAAGTACTGTACAAGTTTCAGACTTGCTACAAAACACTTGCCGATAAAACGGTGGTCGTTTAGTTGTTCTGTAGTTGATTAGACGATGTTATTGTGTAGTACGTATGTATCATACACGTAATCTATTCGTAAGTTGCAAGTTATATTGCGAAAATGAAGTATATCATATAATATGGTACGTGTAGTTATATTACATAACTAGCAGTCCCCCGCGGCTTTGCTCGCGAGTATTATTCGTAACTGATAATATTTACTTTAATTAAAAACCTCTTTCTACACAAGATTTGTACTTCAGTCATCAAGTGTTAGAATGTCCAAGCGGCTAGTTGAACTAATTCTGCAGAAGGATAAGTAGCTATAGCTGTCCACGCTAAAAGCAGTCTTAAGTTTGTCCCTGCCACTAACAGCGACTTCGCCTGGGCCTTATATATAAAACTGCCAATTTGACGTTGTGGGGTAATTATAAACACCTAAGGTAAGAGGTTAATCGAATGAGAAACATCTGTTTACCCTGTGCGTAACCATTGGTGACGGTGCCCTCAATTATATATTGTCAAAACATTCACTTTAACTTTATTGACACTACAAAGTTTCAGAGGGTAAAGGTTTTGCGGAAACGTATTTGGTGCCCCAAACCTGAGATCAGTGAGATGATATATCGTCGTTTTACTGCCAAAAGTGACAATGTCAAAATGAGATAAAATTATAAAAATGCTAGGAATATGTATATGTTGTTCACGAACAATTGCCCAAGTTTAAAGTCTATTCGTCGTTTCGTACTGTTGTGTCACAGTATAGTAACATACCACATTTTTGTTAATATCTACAATTTATTACTGTTTT
>PNEQ01028917.1:0-29667 GCA_003012365.1 Medauroidea extradentata | reverse complement strand
TTTTTTTTTTTTTTTTTTTTTTTTTTTTTTTTTTTTTTTTTTTTTTTTTTTTTTTTTTTTTTTTTTTTTTTTTTTTTTTTTTTTTTTTTTTTTTTTTTTTTTTTTTTTTTTTTTTTTTTTTTTTTTTTTTTTTTTTTTTTTTAAATTTTGTGCATCCATGAGATTAAGATAATGAACCGATTATGTTCTCTGAATATTGAGCTTGCCATTACATACATTAATATAGCATATTATGGAATACCTTATATGTACAATACATTCAAATCACACTAACATTGTTCACCCATAAAACCACACATAAAGGACACACTATAAAAACAAAATTACGTTTATAGTTGCATACTATAATATTTCAGCTATTGACTTTATAGTAACAACATAGTCTAATAATAGAAATAAAATAACTATATTATTATATACTGCAATATTTTATTATACATATATATTACAATATTATATATTATACAGTACTCCAAGCCAGAGGACTTCTAAGGCTCGCATCTCTTTTATTTTTGTGCGATAGCTTGAGTTCAATGCAAACAGACCTCTTTGTTGATGGAAACCAATTCTGTGGTAGTATTTAAAGGTGGCATCAGATTTTTAATAATAATGACAATTAAGCTGCATTCACAACCACACTTATCGTACATACGAACACACGCACGCACGTTAAGTTTTGGAAATTGGATTCACAACAGCTATTAATTTAGAGATGCGCGAAATTGTTCGTGTCTAAAATAAAATGTTGATAGTAATGGTAGTACATTCTTTTTATTTGTCTAAGCAAATTAAATAGGCCCTAGTTTATGACAATAAGAAAATGTTTTCTCTAAGTGAAATAATACTTAATTGTGTCTTACGTTTGCATATACTGCATTCATAACTACCACTCAGCGTACGTACGCAGTAGAAAGTTGATCAACTTCTTTACGTACGTACGCACGCTACGTGATGTTGTGAATGCTTGAATGCATACTCATTGTTTCAACTTTTACACGTACGTACGCGCGTACGCTACGTGGTGGTTGTGAATCCAGCTTTAGGCTAGCAGCGGTTAACAGCCGGCTTGCTATATGAGTAAATAACACACACAACGTTACGATGTGAAACCAATGATCATCAGCTCAGAACAGCGTCAGGCTAACCTGAGTTTCAAACTGTCACTGATCTGAACTTCTATCACATCGGCGTGAAGTCTTCAGTAATCAAGCCTCGAGGCCCGCTGAAATAGTGAAGAACGACCACATGCTGTTGTTGTAGTGTTGCAGCTGCACCAGCTATCATGAACACTGTTACAATTCACACGGAAACAGGTATTTACAAAATATCACGAGCTAGAGTAGGGTTCGTTTTCTCAGTCACGGGACCAGGTTTTGTCGACTATCAGAGGTTAGCCGGGTTGTGGCGAACTCCTACAATATTGTTCAAAGTTTTGTAACAACGGCAATGTAAGTTTGTCAGATTTGATATAGTCTTTCAAAAAGTATTTCTCGTATAAAGTCAACATTTATGACTTCAGAACAAAGGATTAAAATACATTTCGTAAGACTGATTCAAAGAGGAAAAAAAATTGTACACAACATATAATTGGCACTTGGTCTATTTATGCATAACACCCTCCATGCTTGTTTCTTCGATGTTTTGAACATTGTGCCTTCAATATCACTACGTTCTGGTTTTCGTTTCGTCCAGCGGCGTATGGCAGCTGTGTTGCAAGGTAATCTGCGTTTGTTCTCAACTGTACTTGTTTACCTCCTCATGTACACGTCAACCTCTCAGACGTAGTTGTACAGCGGACGTCAAAGCATGTGTATAATGGGTACCTTGCAACTAACTTGTTAGTGGCCACTTTGCGCTCTGTTGAGTTGTAAAGTTGTTATATCACTGGTTCCTGCTGGGTGGACCGAGATTGTACAGTACTGAGCAAACACCAGTTACCTTGCAAATCCTCACCACACGCCTCTTGTTTCGTCTACTGTTTACATTTTATTTCGTGACAAATAGCAACTTTCGTCTGCTAACGGTGTGGTGCATTTATCACAGAATGATTAAATGTATGCAGGGGCGTCATTTGGGGCTACAGGGGGGGGGGGGGCAAATGCCCCCCCCCTGGATTTAGAATTTTATGTGTATAAATATATTTTTTGTATTTTTTAATGTAAATAATGCTAACTTAAGGACATAAAACTGAAGTTGTATTATTAAAGTAGGCCTATATGCTTGGTAAATAAAAAAAGATGCAACAAGGTCACTGTCGCCAAAAAACAAAATCTTGCCCCCCCCCCTAGAAAAACCTGAAATGACGCCCCTGTATGTATGTATGTATTAATAGATTTGCATTGTCTTGTTTTTTTTTTATCTCGGACTGTTTATAAAATAACAGAAGACTATCTTGATCTACGCAATTGAAGAAGTATGTGAATATTTGAAGACTTTGGATTATACATTTAGAACGTAAAGATATGTTGATAATATATTTTTAAAATTATTTCAACTACAAGTAATTTTTGTGAAGATTTTGAACAAGAAAAAGGTTTTTTTTTTCGTTCTTCAGATGGATGGAATGCCATCATGTATGCCGGCCCAGAAGCCCTATGAAGAGCACACAGGTTTCTCCGATTGAGTTTAGTCCTTTTGGTCATTCATTTTTCTGTAGACTTGTTGCTTTTCATTTTTTATATACATATTTTTGGTAACATTTACATTAATAATTAGACATTTCAATAAGGTTTCTCTGTTCTTGTTTTTTTTTTTTTTTTATTTAATCAAATTGCTATTCTGGTTTGTTGATTGCAAAGTTCAGGATGAACAGACTTACCACCATGAAAATTTCTTTAGCTGTGCTTTGGAGTAGGAAAATTATTTTTTTATATACATTCACAAAGAGATTTGTCCAAATTTTAAATTTATTTTCACGGTTTCTCTCCTATCCTGCACAACAGCCTCACAACCTGCTCGAGGGCAGTGTAAACGAGGGGAATATCGAGAAGCTGCTTTGACACGTGTAAACTTTACCCTGATTACTTGTCTGCACACCTGAAGCTGAAATGTTGTCTTGCCCACCCTACCGTCGTGAAAAACAATACATGGGTTTCCAATGGCCAACGCGTGTGTGGAGCAACATATGGTAGTTTGGGACGTCGTGCAGCAACCAGCGACAGCCTGACGGTCCCTGGCCTGGACCATTGTCCATTGTGGACGGCACGATGACACGGGCAGGTGGCCGTCTCGAGGCCTGGGCAGGGCGACGGCGCGGGGATGTCGACGCCGCCGAGGACGTCACGCGCTCACGTCCGAACAACGACGACGCCCCCCACGTCAACTATCGTCTCTTCTTCTCCGTCGATCTGCGTTCGCAGCAGTGTACCTCAGGCGCAAATCGTGCTGCGGTGTACGTTATTCATTGCCCACCGACACAATTGAAGTCTACGTCTGTCATCCGACGATAATTTCGATTATCAGTGAAGTCGCTCCCATGGGAGATTGCAATCTCCGCCAGTCAAAACGCTTCTTCCCGTATTTATGGTATAATTGGGCGGAGTTATGCAGAAAATAATCAACCCATAGTTAGGGCCCAGTAGTTTTCACGAAAAAATTTTTGCCCCACTTTGTTTCAGTGTCTTCCGTGCACGCCTGCATCTGAACTTCGTGATTATTGGCAGAGTGTTTCTGTGCAGAGTCATTATTCATTTGACTGTGCCAATCAGTACGTGGATAACTGTGACACATCACGTCTGTGATTTGCGGGTTTAACCTTCACACGCTGGGTGCTACGGCATCCAATCACTGACCACAAAGCAGAAATGCAGGCACTGAAACAAAGTGCGACAAAAATCTTTTCGCGAAAACACCGGGCCCTACCTATAGTTCATTAGAACTGAGATATTATATGTCAAAGTTTACTGTTTGTATGAACCACATTTTCTGGCTGGATTTAGTTTCTTGAACATACTCAATTGCGATATAGATGACTGCCAAAGAAAACTAAAGATAATGGAAAAACACAAATAAGCAGAGTATGCTTTAGTCAACAGAATACATACACAACATAAAATTCCATAAGTGGAATCGGGTTTTCTCTGACAGTCATCTATATCGCATAGGAGTATGTCCAAAAAGCTAAATCCAACCATGCACTCCCATTCATTGCACAGTTCTTTCAAAGCTCAAACATTTTCAGGGCTATCATATTTCAGAAAATATTATGGTTTAGTACTTGTTATGTTTAGGAGATATTACGGACCTTCTTCTACTTGGTATGATTATAAATTACTTTGTGGATTGGTTCCTTTCTGCATATGTCCGTTCATCCATAGATGTTTGCTTATAGCCGAGAACGGCCGTGTCCAAAACATGTTTGATTGGTAACACATCAGGCAAAATACAGGTCAAGTAAGAAGAAACATATTTATCTGCCATTCCCCGGGAAAATCTGGACTATTTCTTGCAGTGTGTGGTTGGGTTGACGGCAGGGTACGTCAGGATCCACCACTTCCTTGAAGTAGCAGTTGCTGTTGAGAGTATGCCTATTCATCATTTTTGGCTGCCGATATCACATAGCACAATTTCACTTGCCAAACCATCGTGAAGGTTCGTACAACACGGCAATTGACACCGCAGAAAAAATGTGTTTCAAATTTACTTAGTTCTTACAAATTTAGTACAATTTCATTGAAAGCAGAGTTCCCGCTATGAGTAAAATTGACAGTTGTAATTATTTGTACTCTGCAAAAAACTGCCCGATTAATTAATAAAGTCTTGCTAGTTCATGTATTGAACGCTCTTACCAGAACTTTTTTTACTTCTTTACTTACCAATATCTCTAAAAAAAAATTGAAATAGTTTTAATTTTAACTTACAGGTCCCGTGTTGGATTAAATGTACTTCTACCAAAACTATTTTACACAATATAACTTGCAAATCACTGGATCTGCGGTATAATTCGGTTGTGCTCGTAACACACAACACAATCCATAAGCTTTTTTTTCCCCTCAGACACACAAATGCGCATCTGAGGGGCATATGAGGTTTAATAAAAATAACCTCAATTCTAAGAAAAGCTGTCTTATTGCGAACGCACTTTCAAACAACACAGATATTTATGAATGTTAGTCACTGGAATACATCAAATTTAATTCATTAATTAAAATATGTATTAAGTTTACCATAGAAACACTAGTTTAGTAGTGTAATCTTAGTTTACCCCCTACTTAACAGTTTTTCTCGAAACATAAAATACAGCCGCTAACAGGGCAACCAAAATTGATAGTATTTAATTAACGGCGCGGTATACAGCAAGTTTCATCACCACGTTTTTATTATTTTATTTGGACCAGATATTTTTATACACAAAATGTGACTAAATTTGGATCTTATGAATTTTTTTTTTAATCTCTCACAGTTTTCGCGTAATGGCTTGTTAAAGTCAACATTAGCTTGTTTCCATTTTAAGGACGACACTTAAACCAACTGACAAACCAAACTGAAAAAATTCACAGTGGATAAAGACATCACACGTTACAATGTCACGTACATAAAAACAAAGAATTTTTTTTTGTATTTAAATAAAAATGCTGAAATTTAAAATAAAAATTTTAAAAATTCAATATTTTTAATACAACAATATTATATTTTGTGGTTTAACATAGCTGAATATGTAGCCTCCCATATTGTTAGTCACTGTGAATTTATTTAGTTTGGTAAGGGAGTTGGTATATTTTGTTGTCCTTAAAACAGAAACATGCAAATTTTCGCTTTAACGAGCCATTACGCAAAAACTATGCGAGATAAAAAAATGTTGTAAGAGAAAAATTTACATTTTGTGTCTGAAACAAGAAAAAAAAAAAACAAATGGTACAAATATAAAAATAAAAACACGGTGATGAAAATAGCGGTAGACCGCGCCCTTAAGGTCTCATTACGACGAATTTTGCGAAGGTTAATTTTTTGAGCCTAAAGGAGAAGAAAAAAAAATCTGTCCCACAATTTTGTTGAAAATAAAATTTAAGTTGCTGCCTCCTACTAAAATATCTTCAACTAAATAACTACACAACCAACATTAACAGGTCTTTAAAAAAATAGCCAAAACAGTAATAAATGTTTACAAAAAAAACAGGATACTGTTTTGCTATATCTGCTATCGTTTACGCTTAAGGTAATAATCCTCATAAAGCAGCAAAAATAAATAATGTCTACGGTGGGGAGTAGACAAGTTGGATAAAAAAAACTACTGTATTATTAATAGTAGGCGCTTTGCGCGAAACTAGACATTGAGTTCAAAACACTCGACCCTGAGGAGTTGGTGACGCACCACGAAAACGCCACCACCATCACGTATCACTCGTTGAAGGCGTAAGTTGCGGGATCTCTTAGTGACGCCAGTGGCCCAGGAAGCTGAGAGGTCACGACAAAGGTGGTTGTGACGGGGATCTCCCAACCACAACTGGCGAGCGCATGCGTGTACGACCACGACACGGAGATGTCACGCATACAGAAGCCAAACTACCGCAAGCAGGGACGTAACCAGAGGGGGGTTCATTGGGTCCAAACCCTTTCCCCCTCGGAAACTGCTCAAATAATACAATTTTGCACCTTGGAAATTTTCACAGGGGAGGATCCCCGGACCCCCCCCCCTTTTTTTTTTATTAAGTGAGTTGGCGCTCCTTTATGGGTAATAGTCCAAGGTTCGAAACCCTTCTAAACACAAATCCTGGCTACGCCACTGCTGGAGGTATGCCGAATCACTAACAAGTTAAGTCAGAGAAGAGGTCCCAAATACCTGAAATATTGTAGGACGCTATTTGCCAGTCAATGCTTACAGACAAACTTGCCAGGCGTCGAATGAATCAGTAAGGATATCACGCATAATGCCGTGTTAATAACACTTGGATTATGTTCCTAAACCTTCAGCAGGCAAGCAGCGAACCAATACATGTACATAAAAGAAACAGCCATGTCATTTAGCCTCCGTCCGCCAACATATTCTATCCTAAGACACGACAAGCAACTTATGCAGGCGAGACTGCACCTTTAAGGGGCCTACCTACCTGCGCTTCAAATGCGTTGAAGCAAGTTACGGCTATTATTTTTTTGACGAAACTATTTAACGCAAATTATATTTGTATAGCTACGAAAATGACACACACAATTCAAACTATGTCGCTAATAGTTTTAAAACCTTCGGTACGATAATTAAAAGCATCATTTTCGGGCCCCTAAAAATGGGCTTTTTAGACTGCCGTATATGGAAAAATAACAACCGTATTCTAAAAACACAACTACAGAAACAAGCGTTAGACTTTGAACTATGCTGTCAAAAAATAAAGTAATGTGGTCACCGCTTAAAGTCCCACAGTAAAAATAATAATAGTAAAGCACTGCAAGCCATCTGAGCAGCTTGCGCGAAGAGGCGATAATGCATTACACACATCGCTTAGTGGCGCCCTTACAGCTCCTGCCTCACACACACATAAACACAGCCTATGTAGGGAGAGGGCGCGGTCTACCGCAATTTTCATCGCCATTTTTTTTATTTGTACCAGATATTTTTTTTTTTTTATTTTAGACACAAAATGTGACTAAATTTGGCTCTTATGAAATTTTTTTATCTTTCATAGTTTTCGCGTAATGACTTGTTAAAGTAATATTTTGCATGTTTCCGTTTTAACGACTACACTAAAACCAACTGATATACCAAACAAAAAAAATCACAGTGGATAAAGACATTGCAGGCTACAATGGCATGCTCATAAAATTAAAGAATAAAAATTATTTGAATTATAAAATAAATGCTGAAACTGAAAATAAAAATTTTAAAAATTCAATAATTTTTTAAAATATAAATAAGTTTTATTCTTTAATTTTATGAGCATGTCATTATAGCCTGCGATGTCTTTATCCACTGTGATGTTTTTTTTTTTTTTTTTTTTAGATTAGTATATCAGTCTGTTTAAGTGTAGTCGTTAAAACGGAAACATGAAAAATATGACTTTAACAAGCCATTACGCGAAAACTATGAGAGATAAAAAAAATTTCATGAGAGCCAAATTTAGTCACATTTTGTGTCTAAAATAAGAAAAAAAAAAATAACTGGTACAAATAAAAAATAAAATAATTATGATGAAAATTGCGGTAGATCGCCCCCTTAAGAGTACTGTGTACCGGTTTCAAATCTCCGCGTTCGACGCGTGAGATCAGCGGAGCGATAAGAGCCAGACTAGCACGCTCGACGAGAAACATCGCCTCTATTCACAGCGCGTTACACTGACGTGCAAGGTTTTCGCTGTCGTTTTCTTCCTATGGGACTTTAAGCGGTGACCCAAAAATTTTATTTTTGTATAGTATGAATTAAAAGTAAGGCCAAAGCACGCATCTCGTTTTGCACTTTACGAATTCAGGTGGCATTTTCGGAGTTACAGGCGTCGAAGAAAAAAAATCGTTTTTAGCCATTTCGAGGGGCATCTAAATCAATATTCTAACACGCATGTTGAATATTAAAAACTATATAAGTGTAGTTGGAAGTGTTTTTCCCGTTCGTAAATAACAGCAATAGGAATAATTTATGCGGTTTCGCGGGAAAAAGAATACGCGTGATACGTTACAACACTGCCCATGCGTAAGATATCCACGATTAGGCAGACAACGATTGTATAACTATATGTATAAAAACTTTGAAAAAAAGTTTCATACCAGAAACTCAACGCGACCTTTTCAATTACATGTATGACTATAAATAATAATAGTAATAGTAATAATAACAATTTGTCTATGGGTAAAATATCACTTATGCTTCGGCAGCTTGATTCGTAATGAAACTTCAAGCGACAAAAACTAATTATTTCTTCAATTAAGGATGTTTAAGTGGGAGAAAAAAATCATATTTTTCGTTTGTATGAAATAGTGTTAGTTCTGTAGTCATTACTTAGGAGTACATTTTCCTCTTACAGAAAACATATTAGCTCAGCCAGTTTCCCCATAACGGGATTTCAAAGTCAAAATTTGCATGTGTTTACTTCATGCACATCGCGAAAATCAATAAACACAAATAAATCCTAATGCCCATTGAAACTTCATGTCACGGATTACGGCTTGAAGAATATAAAACCCATTACAACATATTTTTTTATTTAGGCCCCCTAAAAAAAATTGCTAAATGTAGCCCAAAAATTCAAATTTCAGAATTTTTCTTAAATACGAAAATATTTCGTAATGAGTATTTATATACTTTAAGCCGCAGCCCGTCAATCACAGTTTCAACGTGACTTACTTTGTTTCATTATGTTTATTGGTTTTCGCGGTCTGCATGAAGTAAAAATTTGCTAATTTTGACTTTGAAATGCCAAACTATGGGAAAACTGGCCGAGCAATTTTTTTTTTGTGAGAGGAAAATGTACTTTCAAGTAACGTCCCCAAAACTAACACTATTTCATAAAAATATAAAATTATGATTTTTCCCCACTTGAATTTCCTTAATTTGGATTAAAATGAAAGGTTTAGCAGTGTGGTCATTCTTTTATACACATTAACTACGTTCGCTCTTTTATTTTGTGAAATACCAAAGTGATATTTTTTGTTCAGCTGGCTTACAGTGCAAATTCGAGGTACTTTTAATTCGGTCGTCTGCTAAAATAACAAGGGGGGATACGTTTTAACCAATGCGAGGAATTTGTTATCACATTTGCTCGGTGTTACATAATTTATATGCAGTAAGTTTAACGTGCTAAGATTTTTTAAAAGTTGTATTTCAAAAGTATTCAGTTTATAGGGCTCTAACATCTCGTTGGCAGCGAGAACTTTACAGATGAAACCAATGACGAAGAAAAGCAGGAAGAAGAAAGAGCCCATTGCTTGTTATTAGGAACTTAATCAGCATTTACCAGAAACAATAAATAAAAAAAACACAGAAAACCAAAATCAGAACAGCCAGACTGGGAATCTAAGCCAGCTCCTCCCGAATGTGAGTCCCCAGTATTTTGTCATAGTGTTAACAGGTTAGATTCAATTATAAGGTTGAAGGCAAGGAGTAACCAATGCATGTCGTTACTATGTACGTCATTCCATTCAAGCAAATATTTACAATTGAGCCAGATGCAATTGGAAACTGCTCTCCCCGTGTGGAAGTATTCTGTTGTATACTCCAATTCGCAAAAAGTCAATCATTCTTAACTGAAGAATATGTAAAGTACGTTGTCACAATGCAAGACATTTTTAGTTCTAAAATGTTACATAGGTGTCCACTTTACTATTTGTACTGTACATGTTGTCTTTCCTTTTGCCACATATCACAAAATATTTACAGTTATTGCTCATAAGTAGCTGTCAAAATTTACCGAAGCTAGACGAAAGTGATTAGCTTATCTCAAGGAGTGCACACTGTTTCCTGATATTCTACGTTACGCAACGTATACCCCATTACAATCAACGTAATCTGTGCCAGCTTCATTCCTCCCGAGGCAACAGAAGCATCCCCGTATGACACGGCTGTCACAACCAAACTTTACAATCCCCACCATGCAGGAACGGACCATAGCTTCACGACTCCTGCTGTTCACATACATGTCCGTCGATTTGTGAAAACACGCGCTCTTCTTCAAAATATACTGCGGTGGTGCTGTGGTCAGACCATTCGCCTCCCACCACAGAGATACGGGTTCGATTCTCAGTGAGGTCACGTGGGAAGCATGGCCATTTTTGACGGATTATCTCGGGGCACTCCCGTTTGCCCGTCCTTGCATTCCTCGCGTCTCCATACTCCCCTCGTGTCATCCTCACTAGCGTCGAAGACCTCACTGTTACGTACGCTGACTACCACAGAGTCCTGGCGGAAGCAAGGATAGAGATTTACATGTTATATTAATTTGGCGGGGGCTCAGGACCCGCCAAACCAACATATATACCATCTACTCTTTTTTTTTGTTCACCTCGGTGAGACTCACATTGCTATAGATCTGGTAGACTGTTTTTTATATAATAGGTGAAAACTGTGAGTAAATAAGTAACTTACTAACAATTTTTTAACCCTACTATTACTTTTACTCATTTTTAATCCTGGTCGCAATATTTTCAACACCTCAATGCAGAAAACTATTTTGCCCGAACGCGATATCGTCAAAGGCGACTGAGGACGTATCTCAATTCAATCAGTGTGTGCTCTCTCGCGCTCTCTCGCACTCTCTCTCTCTCTCTCACGACCACGTCATATTGACGTCACAGAGAGTGCTCTCTGGCCGTCTAATTTGTTGGCGAGAGTGTGAAATAGCGAGAGAACGAAACTGTTCACTCACTGCACTCTCTCGTGCTTTCTGGCGCACGCCATCTTGATTACAACTATGGTTTGAGGTTACTGAAGAAATGTGTGTCGCACATTGCAAGTATTTCAATGATTATACATACATAATTATTTCCAATTAACAGTTAAATATGACGAGAAACGATGTAACCATTTTCTGCCCTAATTTACGTTTTAATAAACAAAATACAAAATTACTTCATCGCCTATAAAAAGTTATTCGCTGCTTGAAATACTACGCTCGTAAGTTAAAAATTGTTATTTGAATTGCCTACAAACATATGTAATGCATTTATAACTTGTATTAATAAAATTTACGCACTTGTTACATTTGCATAGTTTGTTAACATACTCGAGAGTACATTGTTACCAATTGGTGAGAGCATGAGTGCCAGAGAGCTGGCTGTCTGTCTGTCTCTCTCTCTCTCTCTCTCTCTCTCTCTCTCTCTCTCGTGGTAATGAGAAAGAGTGCTCTCTCCATAGAGTACTCTTTAAATTGGGACACGGCCTGAGCCACACTATATATAATTTTTATTATTGTTTCCTCTAGGGCTCCGAGGTAAAAGCGCTTTAAAGCGGCGACCAAACACCTCCCTCGACTCTCATTCATAACTGCGGCGGTTCAGCGAAACAAAGGGCATTTTTATAAAAGCTCACTAGGTTAGGGCAAGTAAAACAAAATGTCAGATTCTGTTGTACAAAACATAACCCGAGTGAAGTTTACCCGTGAACAGATGTTCACCTGACCAAGGTTAATTCTACTACAGGTTAGAAAGAAAATGTGTTTTCCTATGGGAGAGTTTGGCACAGGGAAATTTTCTGTCACTAGTTTCGCTGCTATCGCTAAGGGACCAGAAAAATAAGAAACTGTAGAAAAATTAAACTGAAATATGCTTGGAAATAACAGATTTCATTTAACTTACTTTTAAAGTGAAAATAAACCAATTTAGCTTATTAAGTTATCAGCTTTATCTAACTTATAATTCAGGAAATCTCTGTGGTTGGCCCGTTTACACCTTTTACCCATACCAGCGCTCAAGCGGCAGAAAATTTCCCAATATCAAACTTTTAACATTGATCTTTCTTACCCGTAGTAGAGTTAAGCATAGCCTGACATCATCTCGATAAACTCCTCACTTAACATAGCTCTCGAGCAGCTTAATCGGCTGTTAGCAGACGAAAGTCGCGATTTGGAGCGGAAAAAATGTAAACACTGCACATAACCAAAATTACGAAGAAGTGAAACTTAATGCAGTCTTTAAATATCTAAGAAACAGGCACGAAATTAATTATATGTATGACACAGAAACTAACGTGTAAATAATGTGCTGCGGAAGTCTCATTTTGCTAAATATTTAACAAGTGTAAAACATGTTTTTTTTTCCTGTTGTCTTAAATGCCTGAACAACATTGGAGTTCATCAACATCTGGTAAGCGAAAAAACTTGATCACGTGACTGAAAAACCTACCCTACGTGAGCGTTTGTCAAGCCTAGAAGTCAGCGACTCGCTAAGAGTGGATGAAGAGTGAGTTGTATGTTGTATAACTCCGTGCCTCCCACCAAAGCGATCTGGGTTCGATTCCCGGCGGAGTCGGTTCCGGATTTTCGCATGTGGGAATCGTGCCGGACGATGCCGTTGGTAGGCGGGTTTCTCGGAGATCTGCAGTTCCCCCCCCCCCCCGGCCCTTTCATCAGGGCGCTGCTCCATTCTCGCATCGTGTCAACCCTCACCAGCGCTAAATACATTGATGTTAAGTTCTGACCAAAATCTCTAACTCACTCAAACTCCGTGTGCGCTATTGGGTTCCACAACGTTGAGGAGAATAATGAAGATGTTTTCTTTCCTTTGAGAGCTGTATGTGCAGTCTCGTTAATTGCGGACGCTGATGTAACGCACAAATTTATAAAAGACATTTCACTCAAGCTCAAGATGTGGGTGTCGCCTTTCGTACGTCATCGCAGTTCAGCGTATTGATGGTCACTACTACAACAAATTCCTATACATTTACGACACTACAACAGGCATGTCAGAAAAGTGCTGCTTGGGTTATAATGCACCCGATGCTCTCGGGTATAAACCGCGATGACAGCGAGGTTGTTTAATCTTTATCGCCTTCTGTTTCCTCATGTACTGTTGGACTAAAAAGCATGCCATGTGTTTACGCATACTGAATTTCCTTTAGTGGAAGTGGTCAGATAACAATATCAGCTAAGAGAGTCGTTCATTGCCGTTTGGAGGGAGGGTAGCTTTCGGTTAAGGACTTAACGTATTTGACTATGAAACCTAAAGTCCACCACAGTAGCAAACGGCTGCATCTCAAAACTTTGCCGGCGGTCATGAGAGCATGTCCTTTTATGATCTCGTTTCTTCCGTCACCATTATCATGGCATTTAACTCATGTGTTTTTCGGGACGATGAAGGGGAAAATCATTTACACTGTGTTAAAAAAAAAGTAAATATGATTACGACAATGTCGCCATGAAAGCGGCTATTCTTTGCGATAGGCAGATGGAATGTGAGTGAGTGAGAGATTTTGGTCAGCGCCTAGCGAGGTCTTTAGCGCTGACATAACGTGAGAATGGAGCAGTGCCGGAAAGAATGAAAGGGCGGGGGGAAACGGGAGATCCCCGAGAAAACCCGCCGACCAATGGCATCGTCCGGCACGATTCGCACATGCGAAAATCTGGAGACCGATCCCGTCGGGAATCGAACCCGGATCGCCTTGGTGGGAGGCGAGTGGTCTGACCATTCGGCCACCGCAGCCCCTGCAGATGGAATGTAATGTGCATACAATAATGTCAAGCTCTATCCTGATAAAGAAATTATTTCTGTTGCAAAACTTTAAAACCAACATTACCTAACCTAGAAGTTTAGCATACAGTTAATACAATGTATGCTTTAGAATTGTACTACACACTAACTAAGACTCGGAGTGTATTCAAGTGTTGAGAGAACAATCATAAGCAGATGTCTGATCGAAAAGTTCACGTTGCATGATGACCACGTGAGTAGCATCCGTGCCTCTGAATCCGGGAGTCAAACTTGCGGGCACGCACAGAGGACGAAGCTCAGTCTTGCTTAATATTGAGTCAACGCTAGTCGCTGGGTTACAGTGACGCCACGCTTGCAGGAAACACGTTCGGGAAAAGGTGCTAGACCTTACACGTCAGCAGACGGCACTTGGTCAGTCCACTTACGGCGCTGTACCAACAAAGCAAGGCCGGGTGTGAAATCCCCGCGATGAACTACGTGCTGCCAACCACGCTGCGTCTGATTCACAGCCACCTCTCCGAGGACGAGAGGTACGTGCAATCTGTCGCCTCTCTTTGCGGTTCCGTGTACTCGTCGCAAACACGTCCACAAGCCATAGGTCAGAATTATGAGCCTGGCACAAGTAATTCTACACTGTGGTACAAATCACATCAATATTGCCAACTTCAGATCCAACTAATTGATAAATATGTGGATGAAACTATAAGACTCGAGGCAAAATAATTTGCTGTAAATGGGCAGAAATCTTTGAAGGTTACATTTTGTCGATTGCACCCATCACTGTAACGGGACTTTCGTACTGTGATTGACACAACGAAGAAACACGGATAGTAAAACCACAACCATCTGAACACTTTTTGTAAACTGAAGATTATAAATAAAACTGTGAAGTTGGATTTGATAAATATTAATTACAAAGTTGGATTAGATAAAAAAACCAAGCCCGCATATAATTACGTAAGTACGTTGTTTGTAGAATGAGATTTGCACCATGAGTACTCACCATGAAGAAGCAAGCTAAATGCACAAGTGCATTTCCTGTTGTTAGTTTACAACTCCCACCAGCCAGCTACGGCAATCCTGGTGCTATAAGTATTTTGATAGGTGCTATGATCATATTGCAAGTTGCATTTTAGGCCATATGAAATTAGTATTCAAAAATCTAAGATGTATCAGACATACTCAAAGAATATTATGTTTAGATACTTTGACAAAGCAAAATTTGTCATCGCTTAGCTGCGATAGAGCCAACAGTAACTTCTGTGACAACGACATACACTGAGTAATCCTGTTTTCCACAGCTGTTGGATAGTAGCCATCTTTCATTCGACGGGTACTGTTCCAGAGTTAGTGCTTCAAGGTCAATGAGGGTGAGCTAACACAGTCATACTTAACAACACTGACAAATATTTTGAAGTACATATTCTGTAGTTGTGATGGACGCAGTCGTCAACCGGATTACCAACAACCTAGGGTTGGTCTCGCATACATCTGTTTTTTTTTTTTATGTACCCCTTGAATTCTTGTTGGCAGCCTAGTCTGTTTCCCCTTTCTCTGTGACTCGATAAAATATATCACAAGACCGGATCGCTGTAGACGGCTGATTAGTTTTCTTCAGTTGTTAGAAAGCGGTTGACATGTTTGCCGCTTTCTCCAAAGAGTCCCACTGTAGTATGAAATAATATTTTTCAATCACGTCACGTAACTAACACAAATTTTGTTAAAACTGAATGTTTATAATTGGAGATGATAATGAGTTTAGCAATTATTGAATTTTCTTTTAAATAAATTCCTAATAAATTTAATTAAAAAATAGGTAGGTGTGGTTAAGATTGCGTGGCTCAAACTGTTGTAAACGATCAACAGTAATTACATTAACACAACTTCGTTACAAGAGAACCAAATCCGAAGGGGAGAAACATGTCTATATAGAAACAACGATTCTAAAATTCATAACATTTGAAGACTGTTTACATCGGAATAGCAATCATACAGTCAATCTTTAAGTACAATCTAAGAAATTCTGAGGATACGAACGGATGTGTGTTGTAGTTGTGGCTCTAATTTTGATTGCAACTCTGTTGTTCCTACAACAGAGCGATCAGTTTGAACTAAATACCAGAAAACATCTAAACAACAAGCAAAACTTGATTATTCTTACAACAAATAAAGAAATAATAAAAAAAAAATACACACGTCCTGATGTTAGACCATACGCTCAGTTGCTGATATCAGGAAAACCCAACTTGCCAAAATCCAAACACTCATTTATGCAGTTAAATTATGCATCCGAAATATTCCCTGCTTGTAGAAGCGATAATCTTTTGTGACATTAAGGTAAACTCAGCTAAGAACATGGCGTAAGCACCATTTCTGATAAATACAAAGCTTTCATTTAGTTTGTGCTATTAATTACATTTAAGTTAACAGTAAGGCGGATTCACAACCACACTTAACGTGCGTACGAACACACATTAGAGATTGGATTCACAACATTTAATCTAAGACAAACATGGAAATTATTTGTCATAACAAAATGTCGGTAATAGATTATGTTACTTTATTTGTATTTTTCGAAGCGAATTAAATAATTTTTGACTGAAAAATAAATAATTTCTAAATATAAATTAATATTTAACCGAGTCTTACGTTTGCACATGCTGCATTCACAACCACCACTTAGCGTTCGTGCGTACGTGCGAAATAGAAAGTTGATCAACTTTGTTACGTACGTACGCACGCTACATCAGGATGTGAATTATGCTAAAATGCAAACTACGTCTTTCTACGTTTACACGTACGTACGCACGTACGCTACATGGTGATTGTAAATCCCTTAATTCTTAAACAATTACGTATATATGTGTAGAGGAAAGCATGCACAGCTTGCAAATTAATAGTAACGACAATAATTGTGATGTACTGCAGAATACCGTAAGATATTTATTAACTATGAACAGAACATACATAAATAAATATAATCTCGTACCCCAAAATGATTGAGAAAAATATAATAGTTGCGTATCACGAACGACACATATCCTTAGATTACGTTTGTAGGACGTTCAGCGGGAAACAAACTTGGAATAAACAGATAGAAGGTGAAAATGAAACTATGATACAACAAAACTATGAATAATAGCGAAAACAATCGTCAACGATAGGACAACAATAAAAATCTCGACTCACGAGCGAATATGAATATGATCGTTGGTATATAACTTATATTTTGCGGCGATTCCTGCACCATCGTTTTGCTATCGCTGCATCATTGCAATGTAAATATGTAGCTGTTAACGTAGACAAATTCATTGTCTTGCATAATATGTTTCTCCTCCACCCCACTAATCCCTTCTCATTTTCACTCTTTTTTTCTGTACATACAATTTGATTCATACAAATAATATCACGAAGCGAGTTCATTAAGAGTGCGTGGTAGATAAATAAACGTTGTAAACATCAACTGATTTATACGCTTTTTCGGTGCCAAAATGGACAAATTACTCAATGACAATCCTAGATAATGGTATTTGCCAACTTTATGAGTAAATATTTATCCAGAAATACTCATTCGTTATGCATTACCTTTTGCGCCGCAGTTAAATGCACGAGATTCCGGCGTCAGGGATTGTGCCTCAGAAGTTCGTAACACAGGAAACCATTTTGTTTAAAAGATTGGCTCAAACTATTGTCTAGGATTGCTATTGTTTAATTTTCGCAAATTGGCTTCAAGAAGCCTACAGTTATAGATTAATGTTTTTAGCGTTGAATTATGTACCACGCCCTCTTAAGGCACTTGGAATTGCTCACTTTTGTTAACTATGAAATGGTCGGATGAGTCCTGAGTTTGTGCCAGTTTCATACATGAAACAAAACATTTAACTTTTTTAAAAACAGACTTGAGATATATACGTCTTGAAGTATATGAACGTAAATTATTAAATCAAAAGTCTAAAGAAAAAAATTAGAATGAAAAATGTATTCACCCGAACGTTGATGAGCAGAAAGCTAGACTCACCCTACCAAATTATTCATCTCATGCATTTAGATCAACTGTGAAGAGCGACAAGAGCAATTACCACCAATCTGCTGTAATCGCCGCTTACGTCCACGCCTTTATAAAGATAGGTAGAAAAAAAAGGAAACTAATTAATATGGGCTAAGACACCACTGGATACCCTGCTTCATCGCAATTCCATCGAATAGTTTCACGTCTGAAAAGTTTGAATTCCATTAAGTCGTTATTCATCCTCGAAATAGCCGGAATCACAGAGAATACCCACGCAGGACTAAAAACATTATTTAAAATATGGTCAAGAATATGCCGCCAGAATTTACGTAAGGTATTCGTGAACGAAGATGATAAGAACACATGTAATCATCTGAGGATAAAGCTTGCGACATGTTACAAAATTAATATTTTGTTAAGTCGTTATTATATTGGGGGTTCATAAGTTATTATTAATTTGGGGGTTTCATAAGTTATTCTTGCTTTGGGGGTTTCACACAGATTGTAGCTACACTGTGGGTTTATTTAGATGTTATTTAGGGCTAAATGACATTAAGACAGAAGCCTGAACGGCAACTGCAGTGTTCGTGATTAAAGTTACCAACTACAATGGCGAGAGGTCAAATTAATAAGCAATCCGTTGTATTTATTGGTGACGTAGGGTTTCAGACCCGATGCGCCAGAGTACAGGAGTCGCTATTATTGACTATTAAACTTTTCTTATGCTACATATATCCCCGCGCATGTGGAAGATACAACTGATGCTTTACCCGCTCGTTACATTTTGTAACTCAATCAATAAAAGCAATTTCACACCGACTTATAATCGTGTGCCCCCACCTTTCGTAGGTGGATCTACACTCAATAAAAGATAAAAAGAAATACTCGCAAACGTCTTCCGTGTCCGGCACTCCCGACAAGAGTGCCTCCCACCCTCGCACGCGACAAAGCTTCCTCTTCTCCTCCATGGATACAACTACCAGCCAATCAGAGACCTCCTGGCACTATAGCTTATCGTATCCTCAGCCATACGCAAACCATTTATTCAATCCTTTTGAAATTCCGTACATTTGACACTTATATTTAACAGAATCGCATGTAAACGTTTCATTAACATATTTTCATTATTTACATATGTTTTAATTTTTGTCACAGCATGGCGTGCCTACAAGCAACGGCTTTGGGCGCCTTCAAGGAGGGACAGGGTTAGTTTGTCCCTCACTCTCCACGTCTCTACCCTGTCACTATAGGCCATTCACGATAATGTGAGCACAGCATTAAGTATTCTTCCAGTCGTTTTGCAGCCATCTTTACTATTTTTAATATGAAAACTTCCATGTAACTAAAAACCAGAGTAAACGTTTCAACACTCTCAAGAGTTAAGATATATTGTATAAATAAAACATGTTTTTAATTAATTACAAGTTCTGCTGAGTGCTCACTTTATAGTGAACAGCCTGTACTTCGCTGTACTACATGTAGCCATTACTGCGTCAAAACATAACTACTTCCAACGACCTTCTTTTTTCCAAAGTTTGATATTGGTATGGTCGGCAGTAACATATAATCAACATCAAAACTATTTACTTGGGCTTGGACAATTACCTATACATAAAAGTTTACTTTATAATACTGAACAAAACAAAACTTGATTTAAAGTTTCTAGGACGATTTTGACTAATTAAAAATTATTACATAGATGTATTTACGAACTTCACGAATGGATGAAATTGCCAATCACAAACTATGAAAATTTCTTTAACTTCTGATTTCTTAATGATTTGCATAATTATGTTACAATCATATTCCAAGCATTGAAAAGTTTGAACAACCCTTGGAACTTTCCCTTCTTAAAATAATTGTATTGGTTGTTTGTGAGAAGTTTACCAATGTGACACGTCCCATTTTTTCCCACCAAGATCAATTCTGCGCAAATATCGTCGGGGAATGTGAAAATTCCATACGTTCTCATCTATTTCGAACTACAACATAAAAATCATGAACATGAATCACGAACAGGATTGATTCTTTCTTTTGTTCCTAAAACCGTCACTGCTTTATGCCGATAGACTAACGAGTCCAGGACTGAAATCTTACATTGTTAAATAAGTTACTGTACTCTTAAATCTACAAACACACAAACATCCGTAGATTATAGGGTTTCAAACCCATAAAGTTACGACCCAATATTAAGAAGTGAGGGTGGGGGCCGCGGTGGTAGAGCTGTTAGACCTCTCGCCTCCGGGTTCGATCCCGACGTGTTCGGTCCCGGATTTTTCGCATCTGGTAAACGTGGCGGGCGTTGCCGTGGGCCGGCGGGTTTTCTCGCCGTCGCTGTTCCACTCTCCTCTCACCCTCATCTCATCCATTCCTCGGGCCGGCCGGGCGATAGTCGAGCAGCCAACCCAACCTTTACTCAGGCTTTCCCTCATACACAATGTGACCCTGCCCGAAGGCGGAAACACGTAGAGAATATTTATTTTGAAGGCATGGTACGTTAAGTTTCCGCTAAAATGTCTGTTGAAATTTGCATGTGGTTATGCAATTCAATATCGAAAAAAAAAAAAAAAAAAAAAACGATCATAGAAAACAGTTTTGTCATATATTTGTGAGTAAACATGTTACTAGTGTGATGTGGGTTTCTTGTGAACTATCTGCAGCGAAATATTCTTGTTACCTTCGATTTAGATGCGAGAGATCATGCTAAAAGAATATGTCACAATGGTACATATTTGCTTGAATACAGCAAAATTGTTTTCTTGACTTGTAATTTGTATAATGATTTTCGAAGTTCTGTTATTTTCAATAAACGTTTCCGGAGTTAATTAATTCAGTACGTTATTTCATAGAATTAACTCGCAGACGGTGTCGGTAAGGGCGCGGTCTACCGCAATATGTGACTAAATTTGGCTTTTATGAAAAATTGTTATGTCTCATAGTTTTCACGTAATGGCTTGTTAAAGTCATATTTTGCATGTTTCCGTTTTAACTACACTAAAACCAACTGATATACCAAACTCAAAAAAATCACAGTAGATAAAGACATTGCTGTCTACAATGAGAAGCTCATAAAATTAAAGAATAAAAATTATTTGTATTTAAAAAAAAATATTGAACATTTTAAATTTTTATTTTCAGGTTCGGCATTTTTTTAAAATTCAAATAATTTTTATTCTTTAATTTTATGAGCATGTTATTGTAGCCTGCAATGTCTTTATCCACTGTGATTTTTTTTTAGTTTGGTATATCAGTAGGTTTTAGTGCAGTCGTTAAAACGGAAACATGCAAAATATGACTTTAGCAAGCCATTACGCGAAAACTGTGAGTGATAAAAAAAATTTTATAAGAGCCAAATTTAGTCACATTTTGTGTTTTAAATAACAAAAAAAATATCTGATACAAATAAAAAATTAAAAAATGGTAATGAAAATTGCCGTAGAAATTTTGGTTGACAGTTTACTCCAAGGTTGCAACAGATTATCATGATCATATTTCCCTGATATTTTCCGGTTTTATAAACTAAAATTTAGACTTTCCAGTCCATTTCAGGTAATAATACACAACTTTAATTTTAAAAGAGTCTGGTAGGATTGGTTTCTGCAACCAATTCTAAACTTCGTGGTTGCTCTGCTGTTTGCAAATACACTGTTTATAGTTTGCATTTGTTTGCCAAATTTTTCTACTGGAGTGGAGTACTGATATAAGTTTCTGCAGTTTTTTTTTCGATTACAAACAGTTCTGGTTGTCTCGTACATATTGTATTGCTGATTTATATATATATTTACTGTAACCGCACAGAGGACTACGGGAAACCAAGACAACTGTGTCCTGTGATCCAAGTTGTAAGGTTGAGTGAAGTAAATAAGTTATGTTTTTATTACACTTCGAAAAATGAGATGAATTTGCATCTACATGTACACAATTATTGCCAATTGAGAATTTCACAGAAAAGCCACATTATCTGGCCTGATGCTCGCATTACACGTTGATTTTCCAGGCACCAAGCTTTATTCCTTGACTTTCACGATTTCCGTAACCACTTTCAAATTCCATGACTTTTCCAGATTTCCCTTGTATTCAAGACTTGGCAGCAACCTTGAACTCCCGCCTGAGAGGAGGGGTGGGATGAGGTTGTTGAATTAGACGATTAGTTCGAAGACCGTACCACTCGGCATCCCATACATCCCATACTTTCCCAAAGCTAAGAACATGAAAAGATTATATGAGAAGTGCCTGGAATAGCGACAGATTGAAGAGGGAGGGGGGTGTAAACTGGCGCGACCAAACCAAACATCCCTAACTAGCACCAACTACACGATAGCTCCTAGCACACTGCATTAAGGCTTACCTAGCTATTCAGTTTTGCAGTGGTTTCGAAAATATATTTTTCTTTAACACAAATTAATACATATATCAAAAATTCATTCTCACAGTTTTAACACATATATCATTATTTGCATCTGAATTTTTTTGTTGCAATACACCAAACGGATATTTATATTTTTGCCACTGAAATATCACATATTTTGTTGTCAAAATAAGCCAGAAAAATAATTTTTTGCTAGCAAACGGTACATTATTAACAAACAAAAAACGCTCTGGTAAAATTGTGTATCGTATGACTGTAAACAGTTTCAAATTTTTTCAAAGCATTTGGTTAAAAAATATTTAAGTTATTTGCAATTGTTTGAAATAAATTAAAGATCATGGCGTCGTTGTTACCAGACCGTACAACCCTCTCAACTCAACTTCATCGCTGTGGCCGACGGGGAGGGGGATCACCATTTATTTCCCTCTCGCCGTGTCTTTCAAAAAACTTGGACAAAAAAATTACCCCATCGAATTCAGTCCTTTTTATCTTCCATCTTGTCGGCAAGATGTGTTAAAGATGACACAAAAAATTAAACCGTGATTTTGTAGGTGTTTTACTTGGTGTATTCGTCGAGGGACTCCCAACCAGAGTCTCATGGTCTTGTACTGGAAGGTGGGGAGGTAACAGAGAGGTAACAAATCTCCCCAGCCCGCCATAGGTAAAAACACTTAAACCTCCCAGCTCGCTCAAGGCAGACAGGCCCGTGAAATACGGTCGCTGTGGCGAGAGAGGAATGAAATGGAAACGAGACCAAATGAAAGAGAAGGAGTAGACGGGGGAAGAATGCTTTCGGTGAAAGGATATTCGCGCGTATGTGAGGGTTGGGGGTGGTATTATATTTTCTTGTGGTCTAGCTGTCACATCGTCGACTCATCTGCAGTAAAACATTTTAAAAAATAACGAGTTGCTTTTAAGGCCATTGTATACAGCTCAATGGACAGGTTTGAAACTGAACTACTTAAGGGGGATGATTTCAATTTACCAACGTTTCACAGTTAGGCTACTAACTTTCCAGGAGTGGATTTAAAAATTAGCCTGCTATGATCTTCGAAAGATTTTTGCAACGGGGCTGTATGTTTTGTTGGATATATGCCATTGCTACCGATTTTGTTGGATCGCAGAAAACTCACAATAACATAAAAGGACAAAGCACGAGAAAAGAGAAAATGAGCAACAAAATTAAAAAAAAAAAAGGAAGCCAGAAATACATCGAAAAACGAAAGAAAAAAAACACCATAAAAACTAACAAAAAAAATAAAATCAAACAGACACGGACCAAACACCATGAATGGCAATGGCGACAGTGATGGACGAAAAACACCGACAGCACAAATATACACCAACAGAGATGGACGTCCGAAAGAAAAAAAACAGACAAGAGAACCCCGTTAAAAACCCGCCGACCAATGGCATGTCCTGCACGACTCCCACGTGCGAAAAATCAGAGTCGACTCCGCCGGGAATCGATCCCTTATCGTCATATTGTGATGCCCTAAACATATAAAATACTGATAAAAATAGTTATAGTAAAGATTTTATTTGGAATTACTTGTTTAGCTTACTGAATTTACTTAATTTTGCACTGAACATCGTCTTTAAGATTTTAGTCTACAATATTGCAAGTACAAAAATAATAATGCCGATTGTTAAATTTAGAAAACGTAACATTCTTGATCTGTCCCGTGTACACTTACTTTGTAATTGTAATTTGAAGTCGCGTGTCTGCATACTATTCAGCTCACGTGATACAATTATGGTGGTTTGAGCCCAAGTCTACGGATTAACGGAAGTGCACTATCACAGCACGCAACCATTACGGCATTAGCAAACCCTTATTTATATATTTTATTATTTATTTGCAGATAGACATACAAAATTCAACCCCAAGGCGGGTTTACAATGAACCGTATCTTACATATTACTATTGTTATTTGCACAACCAAAGAAAAAATACAATAGATAACATAATACATCCGGTAAACAATACATTAGAATGCATGCATGATACAATAAATTATACAAACAATATAGACAATGAAACACGGTACAATTCTGTGACTACTGTATGATTAAGGGTATATCGATTAACGTAGGACGAATCATAAGTAACACATGCAGTGTATGGGGTATTTAATCAAATAGTCTGGAAGGTGCGTTGTGAGCGTGTTATGATTGTTTTGTTCTAATGACATACATTTGTATTTGCCCTGCAGCTCTTACCAGAATTTTTTACAGATATGACTAGTTCTACAAGTGAATTACTGCAGCAGAACCACACTGCTCTCGATACACGTACACGCGGCAAGAGAGGATCGGAAGGGCCTTAAAGCCTCGGTGTCGCTTGTTGCAGACGCGTGTCACGCGAAGAGGCGACCACGACCCGACGACCGACCGGGTCGCCCCGAAGCGCTCATGGGACCTGGAAGATTACAGATTCACTTCTCGACGAAGGAGGCTGCGGCCACGTGATGTACGCCTTCGTAAAGTGTTCGGAGGGTTGCAGCATCCCTGGTCCAGATTACACGCTGAACTACAGGGCTGTGGGATACAACCACCCGTACCTGATGACCTCATCACCCCTCGTGTCGGATTCTATTTTATCTTACCTATTTATTTCGCCACGGTAAGTGTTCGTATCTAACCATAACTTAAGGCTGTTATATCAAGTCACGACGTTAATCTGGGGAATGTAAAATAACTCGAAGCGTTCAAACGGTAACCAAAGCTGAATATTAAAATGTTCATTAGACCCCGAACTACTTGCACGGTTTTAAACGTAACCTGTGATCGAGGAAGCCTACCTAACCTCAGCATGTCGCTAAATATAACCGCCCGCCGCATACGGGACGACTTTTCTGGCGAGTTTGCAGGACTCGGCACAGAGATAGTCAATAAGGCCCTATATTGGTTTTGCATCGCCCGATAAGTGTTTCCCCGAGAGCTTTTTTCGGAGCTCATTAAGGGGCCCCCTTACCTGTGCTTCAAACGCGTTACAGCGAGTTACGGCTGTTCTTTATTTGACGAAACAAATTAACGCAAAATATATTTGTACATCTAGGAAAAGAACACACACGTCAAACTGTATCGCTATAGTTTTAAAATTCGGCACGCTAATTAGAAACATCACTTTCGAGCCCCTCAAATGGTCCAAAAATGGGTTTTCTAGAGTGCCGTACATGGAAAAATAACAACCAGAATCTAAAAACACAACTATAGAAACAAGCGTTCGACTTTGAACTACGCTGCCCACCTATGTGGTCAAAGCTTAAAATATTTTAGGAAAAATGATAATAGTAAAGCACTGCACGTTATCTGAGTGGCTTGCGCGGAGAGGCGATAATACATTGCACACGTTGGTTAGTGGCACTCTTGTCGGCCTGCCTCACACACACAAACGCAGTCTATCTCGGGAGGCCCCTTAAGGGTATTCAAGTGCGATAAAACATAAGTTTATATTTTTAAGAAATATCGTTAATTTTGTAGACTGTACTTGTGAGGATATTTTGCTCTTACGAAACAATTTTAGCTATCATAGTTTTCTCATAACGGAGTGTCAAAGTCAAAATTTGCTTTTTACACTGCCATGCAAATAGTGAAAACCAACTGACCGACTTAAACAAAATAAGTAACTGTCAAGTGTCAACTTACATCCCATAAGCTACGCAATAAAACAATAAAAAACCCACAACGTAATATTATGAATTTAAAAAAATTTGCAAAAGCACAGAAAAAAATTTAACCATTTTTTAAAAATTCACAAACTGTTTGTGGGATTTTTCAAATATTTTATTACGTAGCCCACAGCATGTTATTTCACTGTGAATTATTTCACGTATGTCAGTCAATTGGTTTTCATTATTTGCATGGCAGCAGAACATGCAAATTTTGATTTGGACGCACCATTACGAGAAAACTAAGACAGCTAAATTTTTTTCGTACGGGGAAACAGCACTCACAAGTATAAGCTACAAAGCTAACACTATTTCGTATAAATATAAAATTATGACTTTATCACACTTGAACACCCTTAAGCCCACACGCTTCGTAACATTTAAGGTCAACTTGGCCTCCCCATTTCAGCGAATCTCTTCCTAAAATATCCGATATCGAACAGGTAGTGGAGGTTACACAGCTGTCTGTTTCCGCATACCTCTGTTCCATCCTGGACATTATTTACAGCTACAAAGTTATGTTCATAGCTGCTTGTGAACCTAAGCGCTTCGGTTGCAAACTCTTGTGACCAGCCTGTTACCAATTCAACAGCGAGAATCTTTTCGTCATTTTTAAATGTTAACGTAATTCCGTTTATTTTTTTCTCACTGAACTAAATCGAAATCCAGGTATGAGGCACGTAACGTGCACTAAACTTCGCTACAGACTTTCCACCAATAAATTATATGCCACCACTTAGAAGCCCCACAGTATAAATTGGTTCTGCGAGAATCTTGCATGCTAGAGAAACGCTTGGATCGTTGTGGCGATGGGACATTTTGATGCACACTCTAAAGTCACCCTTAAGGGCGGTTTACACGGGTAGAATAACTAGGCATAGTAACTAGAGCAGACACTCTCCTGACTACTTTACTATCATACACTTGGTAGAGTATCCGTCCACACATCGGCGTCGTAAGCATTAGAATTTTTTTTTTTGGGGGGGGGGGGGACGTCACTGGTAGAGAAAGTGTACATATAACCTACGTAATAAAGGGGTGTGTTGGAGTCCTCCACCGGGAAATTTTATATTTTAAGGTGGAAAATGCTGCTATTTAAAGAGTTTCTGTATCAAAATATTTAATATACAACTGAAGGAAATCTTAATCTTAAAAAATCTTAAAAACTACGAAATTTTTGGGGGGGGACGTGTCCCCTCCGTCCCCCCCCCCTCGTTTACGACGCCCCTGCGTCCACACGTGTGGTGTCAATGTGGGATAGTTAAGGTACTAGACCTAGTTACTCTACCCGTGTAAACCACCCTTAACTAGCTCGTCAACTCTACTCTCCCAGACTGCACACGTCCACATTGGTATAGTAACTGGGCGTGTGCGCCGCCAATTGAAAAATGCAGTGGTGGGGGAAGGCAAGTAGGCGAGTAGATATCCACATGTGCTATCTCCTTTACTATCTTCAGTACTATTCTACATCGTCCACACGAGCATAGTAGACCGATTTTCTTACTTGCCCCAGCTACTAGGCCTAGTTACTTTACTCGTGTAAACCGTCCTTTTATAGCTAAGTCGCTTCTGAACCTCTAACACGCATATACGCGGAGTTCTATTCTATTGTTCAATTCTGCAGCCAACATAGGTACAGGTTATAGTACAATCAGGCTGTGACTATACACTGGAAGAAGCCAGGAGTCAGTGTTACAGCGACTTGCCTTTTAGGCTGGTACCATAGGCTCATGAGGAGGAGGGGGGGTATCTGATGTATGGGGGCGGTGGAGGTGGCGCACGATGCCGCAGTCTGTAGTCTCGGGGGCAGAAAAGGGTTAAGCTGTGTGTCAACCTCTCTGTCTCCCAAAACATCACCCCCCTTCCCCACAGAAAACATCCGACGAACACCCTCTTGGACTGCTTTCCGCTTCCACGGAGGGAAAATATCAGTTTTTGTAGGCGTCAGTGATACAGACCGCCTTATATTTCACGTCGTCGGTGAAGAAACGTGAATACCATCACCGTGCCTGGGGAAGCGAGGAGCAGCCTCTCCAACCCCTTCGCCGGCAATACGTCTTGGAGAAAACAACCCCACTTTTCACCGGTTATATTCCTCGAATCTCACCCCGAGGCTTGATTTAATACAGCGGGAAGCCATTATTCCTCGACAATGAAATGTATGTAAAGCGCAGGCGACTATAGCATTTCTTTACTGGCTTCCTTTGCAGCCACGTGGCATTCTTTGAGACCCGTTAGTACAGTTTACGGCCATGCTGGCATTTGTGGTTATAAAGAATACAGCAAAGAAATCGTTACAATAAAATTACAACGAACCAAAGGCAATAAATGGAACTGTGAAATCAGGTAATTAGAAATAGCACTATTATTCAAAGTAATCAATTTCGTATTAAAAGCAGAGACAAGAATACGGTGTTGGAATTGTCAAAAACAGTTTGACTCGTAACGCACAAGGACACACATAATTATATCTAACTATTTAATTTTTCAATCCAAAATATAGTAAAAATTTGTTGCCGGTAATTGGTGATAAACTAAAAAGAAATATAAAATACAGCATAAATATACTGTTAATCTATATATATATATATATAAAAGGAAGTGCCCCACTCACTGACTGACTGACTCATTCATTCATTCATTCATCATCAACGCCCAGCCCAAACCACTGGACCTAGAAACGTGAAATTTTAAGGGAAGTTTCCCCTTGTGGCGTAGGCGCGCACTAAGAAAGGAAATTTTGAAATTAGGCTATTAAGGTGGTGAAACGGGGTGAAATGTATTTTTTGCAAATCTTTGATATTTCTCGAACCCGACGGGCTATCGTCGTCTTATTCACTTCGTTAGGTCGCAAATACAAATGTGTAGAAACGAATTTCAGGATTTTTCGAAATTTTTATATTAAGGAGGTGAAAAGCCGTTTAATTCGTCTACAGTAAATCCTCTCTTCCTCTTAAACCACCTGAGATATCGAAGTCATTTTTTCTTTAAAATGAAGCTTACGCAAATACCTAAAAAGCAATTTCAGGATTTTTCAAAATTCGTTTTTGAAAGCCGGTAATAAAATAAAACAGTTTTTTGATTAATCAGTCGTATCACCTAAACCGTTAAGAGATATCGAGGTGGCTTTTGTCTTATAATGAAATATAAGTAAATACCTAAAAAGTAATTTAACGATTTTTGGAAATTCGTCCTTGAAAGCCTATAAAAAAATATAACGTGTTTAAGAATAATCTTTTGTAACACCTGAAATAGTTCTAAATTTGTTTCCTTTTTATTTCTTGCTTATAGTTAAACCTCTTTGGACTATAGCCTGTACACGCGAAAAACTCTCATGGCCTGTCTTGAGTTGCGGTTTTTTTTTTTTTTTGCCAACCCACCATAAATAAAACCTCTTTGGACTGTAGCCCGTACATACGAAAGTATTATTACGGCCTGCCTTTAAGTATTCACTCGGGTATTGTACAAAGCTTGTGGTGTGGGAGGGGTGGGGTTACGGGTTCGTATCCTGTGCAAGTCTTTGCGATGGGACATGACATGACATCATACGAGCA
>PNEQ01028914.1:0-16026 GCA_003012365.1 Medauroidea extradentata | reverse complement strand
TAAACAAGGTTGTGCTTTCTTCGTCGTCAAATGTTATGTTTGCTACGGTTTTGATGGACGGATAACATTTTATGAGGCTGCTGATTGGCTATATATCACGTAATTAACGGTCCCGCAGATGAAAGGTGGATGGCTAGCTTTAGCTTTATACGACAATTAAGAAGGGGTATGCTGTTAATTTTTTTGTTTAATTCAATGTAGACTGTATTCTACCTGCGCCTCAAGTCTGAGATTACAAGGTGCGGAGGCCCGGGAAGTGATATGCGAGGTAGTAGAATCGCTTTTACTATAAAATTCAAGAAAATATTTGTACTTTGAACGACTTGCTGGGAAGCTACATTTTAAGATTATCACATTACAACAAATAGCCCACGTAACACTTGTAATCTCGTTCTACCGAATAATAAGTGCCAAATAACATTCACAGAAATATGAAATGTTTATGTATATTACCACAAAGCTAACCCTGTAACATTATTTCCTTGAAGATTGAACGCACATTGTTTTATCATTAATATCATAGTATTTTCGTGATGGATATTGTAAGAGTAAAGATTTCAAAACAATTAAAATTCTCTTTTAACGGAATTTTCGGTAAGAAATTCTATTTACCCTACTTTTATTTTCGTGTCTAAGCAGTCAATTACATATATTCTTGATTATTACACGTAGCTTGCATTGCATACAGCACCTATGCTGCTGTAGCAATTTGTATGCCGCAAGGATATTGCCAATATTTTTGGTTACGCATAATTAATGAACATATTCTTAAATTACAGTGTGTAGTGTTCTTGTTTTTCATATAAATTTATATTTTTAGAGGGCTAGGCTCCTGGATTGTTAACTGTCTCGTTGTAAAACTACGCTAAAATGATTTTCTAAAAAAGTCACAATTTAAGCATGTTTAATATTCAGCATATCTAAGTACGAAAAATGCTCAAAGTGCACCATTTTACACCTTGAAATACCACAATTTTCTGGGGGAGGACTCCCGGATGGGTTTATTGTTCCAAGATGTATACCCCCCCCCTCCCCAGTTCCGAAATGTTCCAATGCCACTGCTCTCAAAATATTTCAGTATCGTTGCCGCCGAGTATTTTTGCTGCCTTATAAACGTTTTGTTGCTTTATATACGCACTAGTTGCAAAATAAAGATGAGGGACAGGTAACACTTTATTAAAATGTGAAAGAAAACATTAGTAGAGTTAACACAAATTAAACTGAAAGATAATAATATCGACTAACAATACACCGACATCTGATATGTTTGTGGCACAACGTCAATACTTTTACTCCTCGTAAAATGTATAATTACTTATGACCATGAAATATCATCCACGGTTATTCTCTACTAAAGGCGGCTAAGAACTTGTTAACCGCAATATCTGGTTGCGATTTGTGTCCTTTTTTCCCCACAGTCTTCGCTTGCCGTTGTGTGACGCCTCGTGCTCATCAGTCGCCAGTGCGAAGGCCTGCCTGCCGAACATACCCGAAGCGGGACTTAGACAAATTTCCACCTTCATGAGTTGGCCCATTTTTTGTGTCCATGACTGTACATTCTTTATGGGCAAATAAGACTGCAGTAAACTTTTATGACCATACTCTGTGTCACACGTGCTTTGCACGTCATTTAATTTCCACGAAGTGAGACGCATTGACTCTCATAACAGTAGTAGTAGCCTAATTCAGTCGAGTAAAAGTTGCGTGACCAATAGTACAGCCCGCATATGGATAGATAACTTTTCGCTACGTGTTTTACGTAAAATATTATTTGTTCATGATAACATGATTTCTCGTGTAAGTAAGGCTATTAAGTGCTCCGCCTACCTAAGCGCCGTACGCGAGCAAGGATATAGGTTTACATGTTAAATTTAATTCGGCGGCGCGCAGCCGTTTTTAATGATGTCGCTTTCGGACGAAAACTGTTTTCTACGCTGAGAAGAGTAGAATATTGTCACAGGAATAAAAATTCAATAAATAATTTAGGAGATGGTCTATTTTTGCTATGTTGTGTCGGAATTATAACAGGCACCAAATATTACAATAGCGGGATTCTTATTGACTCAGTGAAATAGGGTATTAACTTCACATATATCTAAGATAATGCCAGTAATATTTTGGTAAGCTGAACGTACGTTTAACTTCAGCAGACAATCAAGTTTTCCCGCGATAAACCATCATCTCTCATTGGTTGAAAAAGTCCATCAGGCGCTCCACAAATCCTGTCAGACAACAACAGAAGTCGGATGAACACACTGTAACTTGCCAGTCCAGTCCGCTGTCTGATAACAACGCGAGATGTGAAGGTTTTCAATCGTTACAGGAATATACATGAGTTCGTATTCTAGCTTGCCTTGGAGTGAATTCGCGACATTTTCCCGGTCCCTGATCATCGTTATGTTATGATTCAAAATGTCCCCCCAGCACATGACACAGACAGCGCAGTATCGTACAGAATCGTTGAGGAGTCAGGAACTACGGTGGGTAGACCGAGGGTCGCGTCACTGCACAAGAATTCTCCGCACGTGCTGCGCGCCGGGCGAATACAAGTACCTCGCCTTGCTATCGAGCAGATGGCAGCATTGTCGTTAACACTTACAACGTCGCAGTCATTCATCGCTACCAAGTCTCGGCAGTGTGCTTGTATAACTTGTCCGCCTCTGCACATTCAGTGCTGCCCGCAGTAGGTGTATGTAACGAGCTTTCTTAATCCGCTGTTTCTTGTTAAGATTCCACTGCATTCCTGATGTACAAATGCTTTGTTTTCGAGCCTATAAATAAAAATTGTCTGTATGAAGAACCAATTTAATATGTAACAATTCTGCCCTAAATTTGCATTACTTGGTAAATGCATTTTGTAAACAACGATAGTAAAAAATTGTATACATTTTTTCTATCGCTATTTTCAAATTGCATTTAACACATAAGACAAATTTAGAGCTAACACGTTAAAGAACACAATTGGTTCTTCAAACCAACATTTTTATCTATACTCTATAATAAGTATTACGGCTTTAAAACAAAGCTTTTGTGCATGAGGTGCAGAGTGGAATTTTGAGGCTGTTCGAGGAAATTATTATTTTTTTTTTTACGGAAAAGAAAGTCCTGTTCGTATAAGTTTGCATGGTTTGGACATTTCTTTTTTTGTTAAACATGCCGTGCAGCTTCATTGTGTTGACTTGTGTAAATGTCTGTAAACAAGCCTGCAGAGACGTTAAGATGGTTTCAAGAGTTGCGGAATTGTTGGGTAGCCTATGTTTCTCAGGAGATAAATGTCAAAGTCAGGCAAACTTACACTGTATAGACTATATTTGTTTTGCAGACGGTACTTGTAAGTACAGTTTCCTCTTACGATACGGTTTAAGCTTACGTAGTTTTCTTATAATGGTGCCGCGAAAGCTGAAATTTGCATGCCATGCAAATAGTTAAAACCATTTGACGTACTTAAACGAAATATTTTATATGGAAATAACATGCCGTGGTCTACGTAACCTAATGATAGAAAACCTAACAGTGAACAACTTTGTTATTTTATAAATTGCTGATTTTTCAATTTTTTACTGTAATTTTGCTATTTTTAAACATTAAAACAAAATGTTGCGTTGAGGTTTTGTAAATTAAAGTGAGCAATTTTGGATTTCACCTTGTCTAGAAAAATTGTTAAAAATACTTATAATTGCGATTTCATGTGTTAACTTTTGATTACGATACAATCTGTACACTGTTGTTACTACTTAGGTTGATTAGTTAACATAAAAAAGTGATAGTAGCATATGCATTTTCTGAAAAGAATATAGTGACTAGGCTTTCAAAAGTACTCACTGTGTCCCAAATCAGCTATATAGTTATACACGTATAAATGTTTCGTTATTATTTGACAAAACGTTAGAATCACCCGAACACACTCCATGACGTTGTTGGTTGTTCGTATCTTTGTGTGCCGGTATTACAAGATAGTAGGCATTTTACAGTGTAATAACGCGAGATTCGCTCGTCTCTTTTATTGGCTTAAGCGGGCTTTATGTCTCGTTAATAGACACGATGATAGACAACTGGATGCTAACAGAAACCTGAATCTTTGGAGCCGGGAATCAAAATTTCTGGATAAAATTCTTAAAGTGTAATTTATACCATTGAAATTTAATACTTTAATTTGATTGTAAGTGAAAAACTACTTAAGCCATTGATGGGAGTTCCACGTGATTGTTTCACTGGCAAAACGAAATTTCTTTTTGGCAATTTTTTTATTGCCATCATAGAAACAAAATGTTCTGTATTTTCACCACGTAAGATGATATTTATACTGTCTATACTAATTTTCCTTTGTTAAAAAACAATTTTACTTCCTGTAAATTCTCAAAATGATCTTGAATACATAAATCACATTTTCTGGGTCGACTTGAGACGTGGAACGGATTATCGAGTAGAACGCGTAGCTCTCCTCAACAAAACTGCCTCGTGCTCGAGGTGCTAGGGTGAACTGACCATATATCGTGATAAACCACATTGCAGCTTCACAAAATTAGTGTGGCTCTGTACACAGAGTTCACTAACGTTACCAACAGATAGCAGGCATGTGTAGTTTCGGAGATAATTGACAAATAAATCGCATATAAGATCACAATTAAAATGTTTCTCGTATTTGTGGTACTGTCGTTAGAAGCCTTAGAATCACAAAGTAGGACTGTCTCACGCAATAATTCCATTTTTTGATCATTCTGAGGACTATCGTATGAAAAAAAAATTTCTCCAGAAAAATTAATCTAATATTGGTCATTGCACAGTTTGAGTGCCAGCTGAATGTGTTTGTGCGAAAAATCACTTATGAGAGAAGAAAACAGAGTTTATTCCTTGGCAACAGCTGTGAACAGGAATGTGAATAAAACTGTCAAAAACTGTAAATCTGAAATGAGACGGACTATAGGGTAAGATTATTCTAGTTGGACCTAGTGGAACTTGCCTTGGAACAGGACCGTTGCTTCGCCACGTGTGAAGCTGTCGAGGAGGAGAGTGGACTCTGGCAGGACACAGTAGCAGGTGTCCTTGACGAGTGGCTGGTGATGGGCGAGGGGAGTGGGACGACGAGGCAGCATAGTCGTTGCGCAATATGCGTCGCGCTGCGCGGCGTGGCGAGCTGTGCCCACTCCCCCCGGCAACCACGTGACCCGCACTGCGCACTGTGATTGCACGAGTGTCCTCGTGTAGTGGGCCGTGGTGGGTGGAGCCGTGCCCCGCGCTTGAATCATTGCCGCGACGTGCCCGGCCCATAACACGCCCACGGTCAAAGGTCAACCTCTTTCCTCCCCTCCTGCAACACTACCCCCCTCTTCACCCCGCCATTCCATACGTGTCACTCTCTCTTTTCTGTCGTCGTCGGGACGCGGCATTGTTTCTGCTCGCAAGGCGTCGTGCGTACCATAATTCTCGTAGTAGGTTACCCTGTGACAATCATTCGGAGATGCCAGTAGTTCGAAATTTTGATTTTTCTGAAGGCCAATGCTGTCGTGAGATTTTTTATTTGGTTTTACGCCTCTTCGACAACGCGGTCATTATAGACGGTTACATCCAACCGTACACAAGAGCAGGAACTAGGAAATAAGTCGGACATGGTCTTTGTTTAGGAATTATTCCAGCCCTCCCCTGGTGCGATTTCGGGGAAATGTGTAAAACCGTGATCAGCACTGCTGTATGCAGGGGCTCCAACCCGCACCCTGCGAGCTCAACGTGTTTCCGTTGTACCGTCTCGCTCGCTTCCCAGGTTAATTCTATACGTAGGGAAATGAATATTTGTTCAATGGCTTGCGCGTTAGAATTCATTGCCATGAGAATCCATTGCAAAGACTTTTTCGTGATTCTTCGCGAACCTTCGTGACTTTTTAGTGATTCTTCACGGCTTATTCCTGACACCTTTTGTGCTTACAATCTAGCTTCACCATCTGTTTTCACCAGCATCGAGATTCATATCTGGATTCACCATCTTATGGAGTCACCAACTTAGGATTCATACCGGGACTCCTATGTCCAAACACTTGAATACATACCTGGATTCTCAATCCGACCTCTCTTTAGACCTCGGTATTTAGACTCGAGTGTTAGATATTACTTTTAGACCTCACTATTACACCTGGAAGTCAAATGTACCGCGAAATAGCAGGGTGTGCCAGTGAAGTGGAATTACAGTTGAAACTGTGCTCAGAAGGTTAGTAGCGATTGATATCAGAGGAAATGTTTGTATATTGCGATGCACCCACTTAACATGTAATGTGGGCTGAGGTTTGTGCAGCGGCTAGAGCACTCGCCTCCCACAAAGTCGGCCCGGATTATCACAGGAGAGTTTCGTACATACTCAAGCTCCGACCGTCAGTTCATTAGCCTGTACCCACGGTAACAGCACACAATGAACATATAGACGGGGCAAGAGTATGTATAGGACAGTGGGTTCTAACATACAGAACTCGTGGAATTTTCCTTTCGTTATATATACCACGACGAACTGAACTGTTTGCCCGAGACAGACATTCCAGCGTTGGATCTTCGCTGGTTTTGCGGTTTTATTTAATGGGATATGCACGACATAGTCTATAGGACTGCGTAAAATGCTCCAGATAGCAACACTGGCCACGGACTATCCTTTTAACATTGGAAACGGCGGTAAAATTCATGCTAGCTCTATTTCTAATTTTCTGAGCACTTCAGTACATATGGACAGGTCTTAGGTTACTTAAGTTATTGTTAACATTCTGTAATGTCTGGCGCAATACGAGACAAAGTTCGTCATACAGACAGTGGAATGAACATATCTGGTTCATTTTAGAAGCAAAAATGTCGACGTGTATTGCTGAGAACGTGTTTAACATCACAGCCATCTCTAGTAGAATACCTCGGCCTTCAGTCTGTCAACCTTGCTATGAAGGGTCATTTTAATAGTCCTCTCAGCTCGTCTACTGCAATGACTTTTCCTTATTCGTTTGTCTGCCCTATAGACACCGGAACAATTCGTGGGTTTACTTACATGTAGGCTAGCCTCCAAGGACATGTGTGTATTCAAGCAGACATTATCTGCTCACTGGATGCTCAATGACGCAGTGATATGGGCCTGAATTTAGTTGCTTCTGTACTATTTGCTAAGCGACGACATGGTATTTATTTAATCGCCGTAAGCATAAGATAAATTGTAGGTGTCTCTAAGCCAATTTGCGGTAGTTTGGGGCAACTTTCTGAGTAAACATTTTTTGCAAGTAACGTATTTTGGGAAGAAAAATCTCTGTCGCCGAAATCTGGTACATTTAACTACGGCGCAAGAGATCACGCTTAACAAATGACGTTTTTAGCGTATATTTATCTACTACATACTCTTTAAGTTTGTCATTTCGTTGAAACGTTATCTTGCAGCGACAACTGACGTGTCATACATAGACCCTACGATTTTATTCCGCTGTCGTGGCGAGGTAAATTATTTTTTTACGTCGAGTTGAAAATCAGGTTCAGAAACAAGCCGAGTACAACATCCATATGGGGGAGTTTCCAGTGCCACAGGTGTTGGAAAAGTTTTCAGACTGGAACGGGATTTGTAAATTGGCCAAGTTCCAAACATGCGGGAGCTCTTTCGTTGTTTATGGCCGACAACGCATGCTTAATGTTCCTAGCCTGCCTGGTCAGTGTAAATGCACGCATTATGTGTTAAATTGCGGTCACTTAATTTGCACACGCCATTTGTTCATGCAAAAGTGAAATTTGGACAAAGTAATTTTTTAACTTGGTGATAAGAGTAGCTTCAATTTATTTGTCAGTATATTTGCCTACACCGGAGACCTAGCGTGAACAAGTGTAAATATTTGCATATCAAAATAAATTAGACGGAATTCAGGACTTGTCGAACATACTACTGTAGCCTGTGCCACCACTGACGTTTTTGGTAATCTCGATGCGACCCACGTCGCTATAAGATTTGCACTGATATTTCTTCAAAGCCGGAAATCTACGAAGGAAAATAATAAGTATTATTATGCATAAAACACATTTGAAAACACATACTCGTATATTTAGTCTCACATTTTCGTATCTATCATAATGATCTCATCGTATAAATTCAGATTTTTTTGTCTGAAAACGATGCAATGAAAGATGACTGTTATAATTTAACGTGTAAGCCCTAGCCTTACTCTCGCCAGTGCTCTGAGATAGGCAGTGGCCTTAACGCTATTTATTTTATTTGACTTAACGGTCTCATTACTGTCGGGGCAAATTAGTACATTACAATGAACTTTGAACGGCTGTATCATTCCATTTCGAAATTAACAGGTGTTGATATATGCTTTTTTAAGTCGTATTTTGGGATGCTACTATATTCCTATCCGAAATTGTCTGTATGAATCGCGTTTGCGTCTAAAGGCTAGGGTGAGACGTGTTGCGCGCGCTGAGTCGTCCTAACCGCTTCCGCAAGGTAGTCAACCCCCGACAGTAGATGCAACCTGATAACACATTTGTTTGTGCTTTGCCTGTCGCTATCGTTGCAGGGGCGGCCCAACACTGTCGACAGCAAGATGAAGGAATACCAGCAGTGGTTACTACATGCTCTAGTGTTATGTCTGTGGTTTATGTAGTCTAACCCAACGAACGAGGTCGCAGCTGCCAATTGTCATTTCAGAAACTAAGTACAATAATTGAACTATTTACACTGTAAAAAAACTTCGTAAAATGTTTAGGAAGTAATTAACCTAAACGCAGTATGGGACAGTTGCAGTACTTCCGCCTTGTAAATATGCAAACTTTTACACGTGTTACAATACACGTCTGGTAACTTCAGTATACATTTGGCTGTTTTATAAAAAAAAGTTTATGAGTGCTACCATGGATGTCGGGGAAACAATTCTACCATACCTACTTTCTCAGCGCTCCTATACGCACATGTGGTAGGTAAATTTACAAACTATTTTTAAAGTGTATTTACGTTCTGCATAAGCAAATTGAAGGTAAATTGATGTTGGTAGCATGTAACAGGGTGCTGTAAAATTGCATGTCAATATTTTGGTGGAAATATCCTCACAGCTAGGGGAACGAGACATGTTATATGGACATAGGTCCGAAAACGCACTGTTTCTGTACTACAGTTCGCAATACATGAAATACGGTTCATAGCACGGCTTGGATTATATTCTTGTAGAATGTCATTACAGCAGTCCTATGTAGGCTACTTTGTACACTACTCTGCTATGTCAGTAACTAATAACCAGTAGGGATATTCGTGAAAGTTGATAGAAACGTATTTATAGTACGTCATGTATTGTGAACTGTAGTACAGAAACCGTGCGTTTTTGGATCTATGTCCATAGAACATATATTGTTGCTCTAGACGTGAGAAATGTTCCTTCAAAATACTGACAAGCAGTTTGACAACACTCTGTATAACCCTGGAAACTACTGGGAAAGCGATATTGGATCCGAGCTTACACTCTGAGCTTGTGTCGTATTTTCATGTAGCTGAGGTTATGTGATTGGGAAATTCTGTCCTCTTATATTGCACACTACTGGCACTGGCTAAATAATATTACAGACCTGAAATGGCGTGGCGGCTCATTTTATACGGGTTGCCCGAGGCTGTTGATACTAGACTCGTGTCTGTTTGGCTCCTGCGTGTTATTGGCCTGGCTGCCGACTAGCAGGGCAGCCTCCTTACGCTGATTGGCGGTGAGCGTTTCCGCCTTGTTACTGGCCAACGAAGCAGTTACCTATGCTAGCGCTAGGGACAGGAAGTTTTTGCGGAAAGGTTTTTACATCACTTCGTTCACTTTATTTCAAAGCCTTACATGTACATCTGCAGTTATACGTTACGATCATTGGCAGTGTGAATTTTTTGACAGAGTAGATATAAAAAATGTATTTAGCAGTTTTGTTTGAAAATTGTTTTTTTCCGTAATGGTAATTTTTTTTAACAAGAAATTATACGTATTCGACTACAAAGTCAAATAACCAGAGTTACGTGAGTTACATAATTATCTAAAAACATAGTATTTTCGGCCTTTAAAAAGCCAGCCAACATGGAAAAGAAAAGACGATTTTAAACAAAACTGATGAACAGATTTTTGATATATACTCTCGTTTAAGCGTTAAAAACTACGTATTTACCTGGTTGTGACCAGCAGGTGCGTTAATGACACTTGCTCGAAATATGTCTCGTATTCTTACAACACGATCATGCCTCACAATTGCTAGCTAGTATGTATGACTAAGTTTGTCGTCCTACCGCCTATTACACTTCTATATTGCTAAATAACTAATCGTACCATATTTTTCGCGTTTCAGAATGACAGGCGTTTTATTTAATATAACAATTTATATTCATAGAACACCTCTGTATATCTACGAATGATATGGTGGTCTTAATTATATGTGACGGTTAAGAGTAGGGACGCGAGTTTCTCGGGAAGGGGGGGGGGCGATAGTTTTACACCATTTTGATTCAATGTATTACGTATACATGGGCAATGGTTATTGGCAGCGCGTCTTAATTCAGACGCGTCTAATTTGACTGCACTAATAAGTATAGGTCGTTTGGGATTCAATGAGCACTAAACATATAACCTATGAAAAAAATCACCAGCCGTTACTGCTTATAGTTAGGGCCACGATTTTGCCGCGAAAATATTTTGCCCCACTTTGTTTCAGTGTCTCACGTGCACATCGGCAGTTCTGTTTCAAGGTTACTGGCAGCGTGTCTATGTTCAGATACGTTTCTCATTTGACTGCACCAATCAGAATAAGATAATTGTGAGTCTGTACGTCTATAATTTGCCAAGGCAAGTGAGAGTAAAATCATCCAACCACAGACGATATAGCAGAGCTGCAGATGCGCACATGACGCATCGAAACCAAATGTTGCAAAAATCTTTTGGCCATAAAATCGTGTCTCTACTTGTAGTTCAACATCAACAATAGTTATGTTACAGCTTGTACGGTTGGCAGCGATTTGCTGAATTCAGTTCCGCGTATTTTCGTGTTTAAATACAACGATACACCAATAAAATTAACTGGAGTCAACGTATTTTTTTGCAGATAATTAATATTTTTTTTTATCAAACTGTATAGGTTCCTACAGACCACACAATTTATTTCAAACGCGCAAACATCAAGTGACGTGATCAGAAAGGTAGATTTTTCCCGGCGTTAGCCGTTATGCGCGGAAAGATCCGAATTGGCTGAAAATAGATATGTAGCAGGGCTTTTGTGAGTGCTCACAGCGGAACAGCCTATATAAGGTAATTGACACACAATGACGTGCAAAGGCGTATACTTCAGACGTCAGGCACTGCTGAGCGAGTGAGAGCCAGGAGGTGGGGAGGTGATGCAGGCGAGAGAAGGGCACTACGACTAATGACCGCTCTCGCCAGTGAGTGCAGATATGCGGGTGTTGGCTGACTGCTATTCTCGTATTGTCCACTTGTGCGGGTGCCAGGTGCGGCCCACACACCTGCTGTAGTCCATCCCGCGCTTTTTACCTCCGACCACGTGTTCCGTCCTGCCGTGCACCGAACACGTTTCACTACGAGATTGTGATTTTTTAATACTGTCGCGAGTAATATTTCTGCTCCATTTTGTTCCGATGCCTCACGTGCACGATATGCGTATATCTCTTCATGGTTATTAGCAGCGTGTCTCATTAGACTGCACCAATAAGAATCAGGTTACTCTGACACCATACGTCTGCGATTTTCCAGTAGAACCGAGGAGACGAGCGAGAGTTGAACTGTCCAATCACTGATCACGAACCGTTCCTGCAGGTATGCGCATAAGCCGAGACCTGGAATTTTTTTTTTTCAAGCTAGAATTATAGCAACTGTAAGTTCGTGCCGCTTTTATAATTGGGCCGTGGCTTATTTGACACTTGCTGTAAGTTGCTTAGCCAATAGTACAGAAGCAACTAAATGCACTATGCAGGCTCATATCACTGCGTCATCGAGCAGCCAGTGAGCAGATAATGTCTGCTTGAATACACAGATGTTCTTGGAGGATAGCCTACAAGTTACTGAACCCGCGAATTTTTCCCTTCTCGACACAGCATGCATTGAAATCAAATGTAGCAAAAAAATTTCGCCACAAAATCGCGTCTCTCTCTCTCTCTCTCTCTCTCTCTCTCTCACTCTACACACACACACACACACACACATATATATATATATATATATATATATATATATATATATATATATATATATATATATATATATATATATATTTATATATATATATATATATATATTTATATATATATTGCGGAAGTTTAAATTTAAATCAAGAGCTTTATCTAGAATTCTTTTTACACAACTGGCCATTATTACAGACTTCTGAAACTTACAAAAATTTACATCTTCACTTTCTTTTTTTTATTATTGTAATGTTTCATCCAATTAAAAATTCCGGACATTTTTGAGTATCACGAAAAATCCTGCCAATATGCAAAAGGAATACCCAAAAAGGTGGACGAGTCCTGCTTTTGTTAAACGTCTTGTAACCATACTGATGCCACTGTTGTTGCCGGAAGTGTCATGCCAGAAATAACAAGACTGTCGACGTTTGCAGGTCTGTAGCTTTCTCGTCGCCAGTCTTCTGTATGATGATTTGCGGGTGTGCATAATGGCCTGTCTGTCTTCCAGACATGGATTAGAATTTTTCACGTGGGAAACAAGTACGTGGTTGTTACAGAATAATCACGGCAGCAAATTAACGAACGTCATAGCCATCAAATATAATTAAGAACACCATATTGTTCGTAGAGATGCCGATTATCAGTTCTGTGATTAGAAATTGTTGTATTAAATAAAACGCCGATCATTTTGAAACGCGAAAAGTATTATCCCACGAACTGTTATAGGTATTTGTAGAACATGACTAGGCTAGACTATTGACATAGCATGGATAGAGATGATATTTTGTGCCAACAGCTTTGACAACACTGATACAATGTAGCGGTCTGCAGACCAATAATAGGCATCAAATGTTACAATAACAGGGTTTTATTGGCTTAGTAAAGTAGGCTAAGAGCTTTTGATATGCTTAAAGTACGTTGAAACCCAGAAAACAGTCAAGTTTTCCCGCGATAAACCATCATTTCTAAACATGGATATAATAAACTACGTTCATCTTAATATGTAAACTGAAGTGTCCTGACACACTCACTCACTCATTCATCAACGCACAGCCCAAACCGCTAGACCTAGAACCATAAAATTTTGAAGGAAGCTTCCCCTTGCCCCGTAGGCACCCACTAAGAATAGATTTTCGGAAATTCGATAATTAAGGGGATGAAAAGGGGCGAAATGTGTTTTCAAAGAATCCCTGATATGTTATTAACCGGGAAAGCTATCATAATTTTTTTTAACTTCATAATATTGCCCAAAGAAATGCATATTGGCAAATTTTTCGATTTTGCGAAATTCGAAAATTAAGGGGATGAAAAGCCGCAAAATGTGTTTTTAATTAATCCGCGATCTCTCCTAAACCATTTCAGATAGTGAGGTGATTTTTTTCTTTAAAATAATGCTTAAGTAAATATCTAAACAGTATTTTAGGATTTTTCGAAATTCGTCCTTGAAAGCTTTTTAAAAAAACTGGTTTTTAATTAATCCCACTTATCTCCTAAACCAGTGGAAATATTGAAATGGTTTTTGCTTTAAAACACACCTTACGTAAATATAAAAAAAGTAATTTCAGGATTTTTCTAAATTCATCCTTGAAAACTGTTAAAAAAAATTATATGTGATTTTAAATAATCATTTGTACCGCTTATACCCGTTGAGATATCGAGATGATATTATGATAAGAATGAAGCTTATGTAAATATCTACAAATCAAATTAAGGTTTTTATGTAATTCGAAAATTAAGTAGGTGATAAGCAGTAAAATGTTAGTCTCCCGAAAAAAAGAGAATGATCACGGATCAACAGTTGTTTCTTTTTGCCAACCTACTCGTAAATAAAACCTCTTTGTACTGTAGCCTGTACATACGAAAGAATTATCACGGCATGCCTTTAACGTTCACTCAGGTATTGTATAAAGTTTGTGGTGTGGGAGGGGTGGGGTTACGGGTTCGTATCCCGCGAAAGACTTAGCGATGGGAATTACAATGACATCATACGAGCATATTGCGCGCGCTCTTTACACTGAGCTAAGACAATTTACAGTTCACTGTTACTGAGTACGCTAGCAGTTAAATGCCTTCATCACATATTTTATCCATTACATAATTTCACGCGGTCAAAGCCGCAGCCGGCCAGCTAGTACAGGATAAATCCCAGTTATACTCTCGTGTGTGCTGCCATAAGAATTGTACTAAAATTATTACTTTTAGAAAGATATACCAACACATTCGTACTAAAACCTGAGTTTAATTTAAATAAATAAGTTAAAATATTTAGGTAGTATTTTTGTGTTTTGTATACAACGTTGTACAGCAATATAGTTATTTAGTGCGTTTAATTTACTGCTTTGTCTTTTCATGGAACTACAGACAATATTACATACCATAATAAGTGAAATACTTGGTAACGTAGTTTTAAAAATTCTCTGTATTCTGTCATTGCTAGCTAATTCATAACTGCACTGTAACACATACATAAACATCATCGTTCATTGTTTAAGTGGTTTTTGGCACATGGTGTGTTTTTCTCCGTTGTCGACTGTATTTTGTTACACATTGTATGTCGGTAGTGATACAATTTAGGCAGAAAAATTAATATTCAAGTAGGTAATAAGAATGGTACTTACCTTGAATAGTTAATTCTGGAATCAGGTTTTGGCGAGAATCCCATTATGTAGTCACTCTTAAAAGAGAGTTTTAACTTAATTGGATCGATAAAAAAATCGTACACCCAAGAAGACGTAGTTTATTCCTTGAGACAAATTAGAATCTTGATTCAGGAATCTGACCTGCCCAAAATTAGTCGGTGCAGATGTACGGCTATTTCAACACATTAAGAACTAAATAATCAATACTTTTAACAAGGTGTTGTGTTTCACATCTTTCAGGTAGATAGGGGCTTTTACACTGTGACATCAACGGACCTTGAATGATTATCAAACGAATGGTAAGTTACTCAAATATTTCTGCATACCGTTATTTTAATTTTTTTCTTTCAACGTTAATGCAATTTGACGGCTTAAGGTGACAACACCTTCAGTTATTTCCTTAAGAATATGCAAGCATATTTTATTCCACATATTAAACTGTTTCAAATTATTCGAAAATTAAGAAAGTTTTTTACGGAGTGTTGGGTTAATCTGCCGACACTATCCATCTCCTGTAACTGAGATCGTGGGAATCAAAGTCCTCAGAGCAATACGTTGTGTTCTTCGGCGATCTATCAAAATAATATTGGCTCACATGCGGCATTCAAAGACTCTCTTGTCAGCTTAAATTTGCACCTGAAGGTGTATATTATCTTGAACCAGCTCTACAATACCAGTTCAAACCTTTCACGAGTCAATAACAGTGGCGTTGCTTGGTTGTAATTCAGAGAAAGCTACATTTGACCCGACTATAACCTAGACCTTGAGAACGCGGCTTTGACATGCCTGCAGCTATCGGCTAATATGCATGTTTTGCTATTACTGAAATCGTGTTAGTGGAGAATTCGTTCCTTGACTGTTGAACGCTATTGGCTAGAGAGATGCCTGTATTCTCTTAGGACTCACCTTTTTGTAGTAAAATGGAAGTTTTTTTTATCTAATATATGAACGACATGAAGCAGAATAGAACCAACCGACAAATTAATCAATTTTGAGATAATCATACCTGTTAACGCACAATTATTTCATGGACTGTATACAACTAGTACAATTAACGGTAACGGATGCCACATTTTTATAGCGATATACAGTGAGGCTGCCCGAACGCACTACTCACCGCCATGTTTGATCTTAGATGATGGCCTCCTCCCGGAAGCCCAAGGCTGCCAACCGCTGGCAGATGATGAGGAAGAGCTGCTGCCAACTCAAACTGGTGAATTGCTGCGCGGGAGATTCAAAAGTTGG
>PNEQ01028913.1:0-37768 GCA_003012365.1 Medauroidea extradentata | reverse complement strand
CCATAAAGGGGGATGATTTGTACCATCTTACCATGTTGGGGTCAGACGTCTTATTATAGCCCAAAACATGTCCACATTGTTGTTGCTACATCTCCAGCGTTGTTCGATATTTTAATTATAATCGATTTTGAAAACACATTTTCAAGGGCTCCTAACACCCTTCATATGCACTTTCGGGACAATTGTCAAATGTAAACCCTACCTTATTTTGCGTAAGGATTCACCCCACCAAGTTTGTCTGTCGAATTCACACTCATCCTGTATAATGTTTAACTCTTCCTGGATGATGTTTAATGGGGTAAAGTGCATGTTATTATCATCATTTTGAAAAATTATAACAGCTTGTTTATCTTTAATTTTTTGTGGAAGTTCAAGATAAGAAGGCCCATTTAACCGATTATATTTATTTATTCATAACTCTAGATTATTTATTACGTTTAGTACCCATTGAGATCCTTTGAGATCCTTTAGATTCAAATTCCACCGATTTCAGTTAAATTTTTTAAATATTACTTTCGTAATATTAATTTTAATCAGTCTTTTATATAATTTAATTTTTATTTTTAAAATGTGTTTGTTGATATTCTTCATCATTGATTTTCCCCCTTCTTTATTGGGAAGAAAAATGAAAATTTACTTAAAAAAAATTTAATTTATAATTCTTCTTTTATTTTATTTATTAGAATTTCTTTTATAGCAATAAAAAATATTACTGGATCTATTTTATTTTTTATGCAATTAATTGAATGTTTTCAATCTATTTTTGAATGCTTCTGCTATTTCATGTATTTCATAATCATCAAAGTCATCCAATTTTTAAATTTTATCTGCAGCTTGTATGTGTTTTTGACTTTGTTTCTAATTTTTTTTATAAAAATCATACACTTTTCCACAAATTTCACAATATTTCATAACCTTTTCGCATTTAGTTACTGTTCATTTCTTGAATAATTTTTTGGTTTATTTTTAGTTAATGGAGTAAAGACGTTTATGAATTCTAAGTTTTTCATGACTTTTTGTAATTTTTTGTTTATAAGGCACTCCACATTTTTCACATTTAACTATTATGTTATTTTTACGAAATTTAGTTGCTAAATATTTTTCTTCACGAGAAGGTTTGTAATAATTTTTACAAACATTTAATTTAACTTTTATTTCAAAGGCTTTTTAATTCCACTTTTAAAAATACCATTTTAAAATTTAAATTAATTCCATGTGTTATTAAAAGAGTTGTTTGTATTTAATCTCTTCAGTGTAGATTTGGCTTCTCTGTTTTTAGCTCCATTTATCATTTTAAAAATTCAGAAAATTTAATATTTTTTCATTTAGAGTTGTTTGTACCTTCACCAAATTTAAAAACATACAAAAAGATAAAAAATAAAAAACATACAAAATATAGAAATTTATTTTTATTATTGTTAAATATTTTCAATTTTTTTTTAATTTTTATGAAAATGTTTTCTTTATAAATATAAGCAAAAAAAACAGAAAAAATCGAGCAACACTGAATGTATTAAATGGAAAAAAATAATTTATACACATTTCTGAACCTACAATAGGCAAACCATATTTTATAAATGAGCTAAAATATTAAGACACAACATCTGGTACCCTAGTATTATTAAAAATAGCAGATATGTTTAAAAAATTAATAATATAGTTTTAGACGATTTTAATAGCAAATCTTTAAATATTATATACAGAAGAGTGAAAAAATGTGGTCATGGAAATAAAAATTTCATTCAACTAGATTCGAAGAAAAATAACTGTACATTCATTAAATTTTGTCTTGCATTGTGACTGGTATTACACAGTTAATGAACCCTTAGAACTATAAAATTTTACTGTTTTATTAAATTAATATCTCACTTTTTTATTTAATATATTTAAGTTTTTAATTAATTAATTTCTTTTATATTCACTTTTAACTTCTTAAAATTTAACTACATGTTTTATATCCTTTCTTTACGGTGATTTTGTAAAATTGTCTTGATAAGAAAATTGTGAACAGATTGTCTCAATATTTCGATAATTCTTGGGAATTTGTTTTTGTCCAATTTTGAATACAAAGAAGTGGCTTTGGCCTCGAACATACAAAAATATATTACTCGTGTTATAGATTTAAATAACAATTCCATTCCTGCTTTCCCATCTTTCCTAAGCAACTTCTATTGCAATGACCTAGACTTTTACTAGATAATTGATACACTCAATGTTATCTACTTTTGTGTGTAATGCTCAATCCAGTGAGACTACGGTTCCACAATCTCTGAAACTGGGCCCAACCTCATCTTAGTAATTATTGTGATTTTCCATGTTACTGCACATTTTATACTTTAAATAATACAATCTGTGTCCATCACTATAGTATTCACAGTTGAAACAGGGTGAACAGTTTCATGAGCAATTGTAGAAAGTATTTTACAGTTTTGACATGTTTCAATTATTTTATACTTTCCTTCTTATGTAATAGCAGATTTATTATTTTTTATCTATCTGGTCTGGTTTGAGCACTCACTCATACGCTTCAATAACATTTTACCAATGAACAAACAATAGCTGCAGAAATAAAAACTGTACTCATGCACCTGCAGACACTTCTGTTTCACACAAGATAACAAGCAGGCTGTCAGCAGATGCTGAGGTCAAGGAAACAAGGAGAAAGACAGGGAGACAAACAGAACATATCCCGCGTGATCCATGCAGGGTGTTTTGTTTTTGGCCGTCCGCTTATCCTGTGCTCTATAACTTCAATGCTTGTTATTTAAAAAAATTGTGTAACTGCAAATTTACAACAGTTTCATTTTACATAACTTGGCACTTACCCGTACATTATAATTAATTTTATCTCTGAAACACAAACTGTTCTGTTCTTTCTTTTTACTACTACAAAGAATATACAGTAGAATCCCGTTGTTATGACCCCTTACGGTTTCTGGGAAAAGGGTTGCAAAAACAGGAGGGTTGTAATAGATGAATAGGGACATTTTTGGCTGATTTTGACCCACCCGATACCCCTATACATCCAAATTCGCCATTTTTAGTATAACATTTATATCCAGTTATCTCTGGTGTAAAAAATTCAGTTTTTAAATTAAATATAAATACAGGGACACTAACTTCTGGGTAGACTAATCAGTATGCAATCGTTCTCCAAAAAGACCACCGACCACCGGTAATAAGCTGGGGGTCCAGAGTGCCGATTAAATATCAAAATTTATGGGTGCAACACAAAATTTGCACCTGCGTTGCATCCTGGCTGCGCTGCATTGGAATTATATACTCATGTGATGCCATAGAAGAAGCATATAACTTGCTCTGCACTTGTGTTGCGCTGCGTCGGTGCAAATAGCAGGTGGTGATATTTAATAGGACACCTGAGGTGCTCCCTGGGGAAAAATAAAATTTTGAGGTGCAAAATTGTGCTATTTACGCAGTTTTTGTATCTGAAAACTAAATATATTGCCAGTAGAAATATTGATACGGTTTTCAACACTTGCTGTAAAAATTAAACCTTTATGTGGCCTTGGAGGAAAGAGGGAGGGTTTATAATACCTTTATCTTTCCTCTAAAAACTCACATATGACCAAAATTGTTTTGTACATACACACAGAGGACACATGCATATACTAAGAGGACACATGCATATACTAAGAGGACACAAGTTAATCAGAACATTTTACAGTACCTTGTAAACACACTCAGGCTATTTTAATTTACCTGCACTATTTATAAATACATTTACGGAGAAATTATACAAATTAAATATGTTTCCCTCACCTCACATTTCTGAAAATTATGCATTTACACACAATTATTGGGAGTTGTATATCATTTCCGGAAGGTTTGTACAAACGTTTTGGAACTTATTTACACACTTGTCTCACTTCAGCAGTGAGCCTACAAATTAATTTGTCTTTACTCCTTACCCTTACCTCACAGCTTCAAATGATTAACAGTAGCATGCTCCAAATATAGCTATTAATGTCCGGCGTGGTCTGCTGAAGATAGTGATAAATTAAGTTCCACTACAAAGGTAGTAAATAACATTTCAGAATTCACCATGCTATGCAAATCCTCTGCCTTGATTAAAACAAAGTTAACGATTTTGTTCCATTCTTAACCTTCCCGAGTTAAATGTGTTTCTTGGAAGTGATGTGTCGCCAACAACTGTCACCGCGTTTAACTAAAAAATGACAATTACACACATTACAAAAACACTATATTCTTACACCTCACTGGCTTTCAAACATTGCCATCTGTGTGCATACTTGGTCCCAAACTTCTGCACTACAATATTTTGTCTTTTTGTGGTCGTGCATTAATCAGACGACATGGTTCATCCCTTGAAGTAATAGCCTATGAATATTTACTTCACTTTATATGATTGTAATACACTACAATAAACACTGTCCCATATAACTACTGGAACCCCAAGCTACAACCAGATGCAAACAGCAATGTTTCCTCATCAAACTGAAGTACGTGGCAACACTGGAAGTCGCTTTGTAAATATGGTACATATACCGCATAACACTAGTACACACGTAACAGAACAGCCTGAAAACTACTGTTATGAGTACCGAAAAATGGATACATCTACCATCACTTTAGTGGCAGAGATGTAGAAAATCCACAGAACACGCACAAGGCATGCTCACATACACCTGTGCGTGCATGCAGGCCAGACGAGACACAAAACAAAGAATGCAATAAATGTCTCTGTCTGGTGCCCGGTCTGTAGTGGGCATTCTTCATCAACCAATGAATGCAACATAATTTACAAATGCATAAAATAAGGAACATGACTCTCAGAATAAGCCTTCTTGTTTGCGACGCAAAATTTACTGAATGCAAAAAAGGGTAATAGCTACTTTTCCGTTACATCCTTAGTATACTGTACACCGTCCGGGAGAGTCGTAGTTTACACCTATTGTTTGTATAAACTACGGAGAATCCATAGACGTTGGTATCCCAGTAAATAATTTCAGTAATCGGATGCCTTTGTAAAAATTTTACTCTAAAAAGCAATATTCAGACTCTCCTTATCACAAACAAAAAGGCATACAGTGCAACATGCCCATTTCCATTGACTGAGTGCGGAAAAATCCTATGGTTTATTATTGAAAAGTTAACTTATTATTTTAGCTATTATTATACAGACGTCTTAAGTCGTCATCGTCAGAAACCCAGTGCGCTGTGACACGTGTAGCGGTGCCTTTGTGGCCGCGCCACGCACAGTCTGGTTGTGTAAGGGGGGAAGAGAGGCCGGCTGGCCTTGGCTTGTCTTGCTCTCAGCTGGCTGGCTGTATGAGAGTGATCCATCCTGCTTGCCTAGCATGAAGCATACTCAGACCACAACAGAACAGCTTGTATTGTTTACATGAAAGTATACTGCAATGATTTAAAAGTGCAGCTGTTGAGTCAGTTTGGTTATTGTATATGAACTGTTGCATTGTGTCGCCATTAAAAGATTCTGAGCGATACCCATAAAGAACCAACATAAAATGTCAATATTTCTGAAAAACCAGTACGTACAATAAGGAACGTGAATTTGGAGTCCCTAAAAAGGGCTAAAACCTAACTTTTCAAGGTGCTGTCACATATAAAATGACAATCGTCATTTAAAAGTCATAGACCCATATTACAAAGGTATACAACTACGACACTGCACACCAGTTTAATAGTCTGCACTGCGGATAGAGGCACTGTGGCTCTCGGTGCGCTGGTCACAGTCTCTCTTTTTTATAGTAGCCCAGTTGAGCTAGCATAATCAAAAACCTTATCAGCACACAGTGACTGCACTAGTTGGCTTTGCATCATAGGCAGTTTTTACGCCGCAGCACAGACACATGCCTCACGTACCGAGTGATCAATAATACAGTGCTTTTTTTATGGACAGAGAGGCATGCTGGTTCTTTTTTTTTGCCATGTGTGTCATTTCTTCAACACACACCCATCCCCCCAAACCCTGAATCCTCGCCAGACACGGAAACAAAGACGTTGGCTGGCAGAGTGGGAGGGGAAAAACAAACTTGCAGCCAGACAGGATGTTAGCTACACATATATCAAACAGTCTGCGACATACACTACTGTCCGGGGACTGTGAAAGCAAGGGAGGCTCAGGAATGTGGCTAGGGGTTGGCAAGAAGCGGAGGGCTATGCGCCCCAACACCCAAACATGCCACTCAGGCACTCGGCGCCTTGCCTTCTCGTCAAGGCACTGCAGTTGATGCATGTGCGCACACACACACAAGCACAATCTGACTCGGGATGGCAGTGAATGGATATTGGCTGCGGTGGAAAGTCAGGAGGGGTGTTATCTATTTTTAGCAGTGTATTCCTTACAGCACATCACTCACCAAGCAAAATTCAACACAAATAACCAAGTGGAACAAATATAATTTTCAGCAGATTTACCTTAATTTTTAGACCAAAATTTTTCACAGTTCCTCAAAAAAAGTTGAAAAAATGGGATGGTCTTAATAAAAAGGGTCGGAACAACTGGATTTTACTGTAATAAACTGATCACTAATATAATCACAACTTAATTATTGAAAAACTTTTAAAAATATGCCAATATTTTAAAACTAACTCTAACAAATCAAGAGATTTGGTTAGCACTTAACATATAAAATTTTGGTGCAGTGTCGAAATGAAGGGACAGGAGAAACGGGAGACCCTCAAGAAAACTCACCTACCAGCAGCATCTTCCAGCACTATTCCCACTAGCAAAATCTGGGAATCAAACTCAGATCGCTTTAGTTGTAGGTAAGTGCTCTAACCACTGTAACAACAGCAGCCCCCAACTTTTAACAATATAAGATACTAATAAACCCAAATACAATGGTTGAGACTTAAGTAATGACTGCTATTGTCATTGGTCAGAGCCGAACATGGTATGTGGCAGCGAACACAAGCACTCCTAGTGTGTGTTGACTATGTCAAATTATGTAGGGTTGATCTGTAACAACTGGGAGAGAAATGTGAAATCAATTCTCACAAGAACTCTGAGCCGGATGGATTTAACCTATGTTGAAAAGTGTTTGTATACCAAAACAGCATTTCTCCATGGAAGCTGTTTGGAATAAGTATTTTAAGTGTTTGTGATCTGGGGAACATTCAAATTATGTAATTGTATTATTTTAAAAAATACGGTACATGTGTTTATATTGTGAATTATGCCAGTGACTTTAATTATGCTGTTGACTGCTCAGAAATTTCCCTACCTGCACTTGAAATGTGTTGCATCATGTCAGAACTATTCTATTTTCTAAGAAACTGTTAAATGTGTTTCTAAGCTTTATCTATGAGAAGAAAACTACAGTACTGTTGGTTCTGAGAGTTATAACGTACAAAGAAAATGCTAACACAGCCTAGTCTACTACAGTGATTGTAACATTACCGTCCCTAACCCTCGTGGACAAACATCAGCGTGAAAGGTCGCAACGAGTGAGATTAAAGCAAATACAACAGGCCAGCTTAAATCAGATGTCAGGAAATTTACTGCACAATTCGATTTCTTATTTTCTGACGGAATTTCGTAGCAGGGCAGTCACATTCATAAGTACACAGTCAGCATTTCTTTCTTTCAGTTTTTGCTGTAGTGTGTAAACTCTTGTCTTAAAAAAAACTAGGGAGGATTGGGGTTAACAATTGATAAAATTGATTTAACGAAACACAGACTTAGAGTAAAGATTTTTGGGAACTATAGCACTTCACTAAATTGAGGCTTACTGTATATCCAAAATACTTCATTAGTTTTTAACTTGCCCACATTGCAAGAATCATTAAAAAATAATGACCAAGTTTCCTCCTACACTTCAAAAACTAACATTCAAAGAGTGTCAAAACAGACTGGAAGTGTCAAAACAGATTGGAGGACAAGTTGAAAATGTCCATCATGGCAAACCGCTTCGTAGATCCCACATAGGATAATTTATCTTCAGAGAACATCGTCTTTTTTGCCACCAACCTTGTGTTGTCGAGAAAGATCCCAAAAATCCTCAACATTGGAGACCAGCATTTATCTGCCACACTGCTGAACAAGGGAAATATTGATTATTCAATCAACCCAATATGGATTTTTGTAAAATCCGTAAACACGGCAATGCTCAAAATGTTAAGTTGCGAGTCTTGTCTGAAGTGAGTGACATTCATGCTGCAGATGCTAGTTATTGTCATGACAGCCAGAACAGTTTTGTCACCACGTACACTAAGCTTAAGCTACACTAGCTTAAGCACCACTCACTCAGCCAAGTCATGATGTTGAGCCTGCATTTAGCAAAGTAAATGCCCCTATAAAGATAAACATGGTAAAAATATGGAACTCATGCGATATATGTGACACATTAGAAATAGTGGAACCACACTGTGACTGAGACCTCTCACAAAACTTTCTAAGGTAATCAACTCAGATCTTCTTGTGTGGTCTGGGAATGGTGAGGCCAGTCTGGTCGTATTTTGCAGCAAAGTATAAAATGTTCTGAACTTACATGTGACAGAAACAGATGAAGACCAGCTGGCCATTGATTGAATAGCCAAAATAATTGCTGTACAATCCAAACAAATCTACAAAAACACAAATAAGTACAAAACATGAATAACTATGCACATCACTCTAGAATCAGTCAGCCTAACACTGCTCACTCTTCTTAAGATGATATCTAACAAACTTGACAATGCTGTAATTGGAAGCACTGTACTAATATATTACGTAATCAACCAACATAACTTCAGATTGCCCGCAGTGTTCCCATAAGTCGGAAAAAGCGAGATGTTGAACCTACAATGAGTATAAAAGGTTTAAATTCTAGCAGGGATGCAAACAAGCTTACGAGGTTTTGTGTAAGTTGTGTTATAGAACTTATTCAAGCAGTAGCTGATAACTTTTGACTCAAATGTATCATCACAAAATGGGGTGTTTCAACTTTCAGTTTGGCTGTCCTGCTTACAGTTAAATACCAAAAAGAGAGGATAGAAGCAGGAACCAAAATTCCACGTGGTTCACGGGAAGAAATGAAAAATCCCATTACTCATGACATACCAAAGGAGGCTAAACGGAAAGTCCAAATACTGTGAATGTTAACCACCAGGTGGCACAGTTGTCGAGAAGCACAGATCATGATTCCAAATTTGTGAAACAGTGACAAGGAAACACCTGAATTTGTCGGGTACAACATAAACTGTGTGGACAGCAAGGAAATGTCTTTCAACCAGGCATGGGTCCAGCTGATTCAGACACAAGGTTAACAGCAATGGTAAAAGCTTACCAGTCATTGCAGCCAGGGTGTCTTCACAAATGACCAACAATTGTATAAGGTATCTGTGCACATCACATTGGTGTATCCCGACCGGTTTTCAAGCTTTATCCCAAAGCTTGGCAGAATGCATACACTTAGGAGTTTCATTAGTTGTGTTGGGGACAGATAGTGGACTAGAATATGTTATGCACTCTGCATTTGCATGTGTACTAAAAATGCTTGTTTCTAAGATGTTCCCACAAAATTTCCAAGAGCTTCAAATTGTTGTGGTTGAGTGCTAAGGCATAAGAAGGAAACAGCAATTAAGGCACTTAATTCAGCTACTCGGAAGAACTGATTCACACATTGATGATGCTGTAAAGGAGGCTACTGCTTTTATGGCTGCCTGTAATGGAAGTCCCAATAGTTGAACACTTCGTATGTCAGATGTACAAGTCAATTTGTGGTTGTCTACGATGTCAAGGTGTAAGGTAACTGCAGCCCCTTACATGATATGTCTCCCGCTGAACAAAGAAGCATTTCAGTTAAATGTTCGTAGAGCCTACATACAAGCTGCTAGAGGGATGTCAATTTGTAAAGCCGAATCTCCTGTGCTCGAACCTGCATCTCATGGATGGATGCCGAGGATCTTTCGCATTGACTAGTTCCAGTACTACTTCCTGAAAATACAATACTAGCACCATCAGAAATACTAGACGTGATTCAGTGTTATTGTTCCTCTGCCAGACCATGTCCAACAACTTTCAGTAGTTTAAGAAACATTTGTTCTTAATTTAAAAAAAAAATCACAAATACTGTTCCGAGCCACGACTGTCGTGCAAGCAGCATAAGCCGATAAACTAGCGGCAGGAATAAAGGATATCAGCGCACACAGTGCAGCTCGCATTACCTTATGTGACATGCTGCTGCAGCTACCTGCATGCCAATCTTGAATTTCGTAAATACTCAGATAACAGTAGATATCACGGCCTAGTGAATTCTTGTGCCTATTCTTTGCTCCCGAATGGTGCTTTGACCCTGATGTGACATGTTTCTTGGAGCTCCGAGACAGATAGTTGCTGCGAGATTTCTGGATTTTTGATTCAGATTATAAAAGGGAGCTGTGTCAAAGACTGATGAAGAGCTTTTTCCGAAAGGCATCTTGTGGGCGAGTGAGTCATGTGCCAGTGACTGGTTGCAAGAGGTACTCGAGAGTGTTCAGCGATATTGTTTGCTGTCAGGGACAAGGGTGTTCTGAAACTTCAAGAGGATGCTCTGAGCTTAGACATAGGGAGGGAGGGAGGGAGGGAGGGTGGGAGGGAGAGTGAGATAGTGAGAGATATATTTTATGAACAGAGAACTTCTGTACAGGACTGAGACTTTATTGTTTTTAATTAATAATCATTACGCATACAGCAATTATTTGTTTTGTTTGCTATTACGCTGTGATATACTGGCGACTTAAACAGAGACATTTATTTAGTAGTCTTTCGTAGTTACTGGCATTCAGGTAGTTTGGGCCGCGGTTACACAGTGTTCTGAAGTAGATAACCGAAAGAGGTTTAGTCAGCCATTTTTAAACACGTTCAGTGTATAGCTGCTGAAGTGAACATGTTCGCCTGGTTATATGGTACTCGATTGTCACAGTCAAAATTGATTGTTTTTGTTACGACAGTATACTGTTTTGAGGTTATGTTTAGTTTAACCGTTTAACCTATGTACAAAAGGTAAACAGAGGAAAACAGCTGGAGACACGTCAAATTTACTTAATATTTTTTGAACTCACTCGTTTACATATAAAAAGTTGCGTCGGTCGCGATAAACATTGCCTTTTGAAAGCTCTACTTACCCTGTCCCAAAGCTTGTAACACACTCGCATGTTGGTGCTATGTGTTACGTGGTGACAAAAATTATTCGTGACATAAAACATTTAAACCAATATTACACTTTATGGAACATGGCAAGAATTTTCAAAAAATGACTTTTACCGCGAACAACCAAATGTTTGTTGATGTTAAACGGGCCAATCACAGCAAGGCATAGAGATTGTTGTTTAGGTGAAGAACCTTTACAACCTGTTCAGCTTGAATAGAAAGCAACAACGATATTAACTACTTCAGACACAGTATGACCACACGTACAGCTAAGCAAGAATAATTTAAACTAGTTCCAAGGCCCGTGTAACCGCAGCCTTAGTATAGATAGCTGTAAATAAATTAAGTTTGCATTACTTATTTTCTTTTACTTAATAGAAGATCTCCAACCCTCAGTGTACCTTGCTCAACTTGTAACAATATGAATTGATTAATATGGATGAACACACTTTACCTGTTGAGTGGCAGCAATGGCCTGAGAAGCTGCAGCTGCTATAGCATTACCACCAGCTCCAATGTGTCCCAAATTGTAACTGACATTTGATGAGCTGGATGGTACAGCAGAATGCTGTGGAATTGAAACTGTACCAGACGACATAAGTCTTTGTTCAGACACTATTGGTATTTGTTGCTTCTCTATGCGCTTGTCTATAGTGGACAAATGGTGTGAATCACGCCTTTTCTCTAAAGGAAAAAGTTATGACATTATTTTTCAGGACAAAAAAAACTGCATAAATGCATATTACACTTTTTTTTACAGTGACCAACGTATCATATACAAACAAAGCCTTTTCTAAAATTCATATGGTTTAAAAGCAGCCAATTATAAGTATTTAGTTAATGTAATGTAAGCAACCCTCTGATAGGATTTTTAAGACAGTGAAAAATTAACCAAATAAGGAGATTAAAAGACTGAACTGTAAACTTTTACATTCCTCACTACAACCACATACCATAATGAGTGCTCCTTGATGGTACTGAACTATATCTATTATCTTTCTGGCTACTAGTTTGTTGGGGTTGGTCAAGTTCCAAGGATCCTGAAAATAAAAATAAGCATTACAACAACATGAACGAATGAAGTACACTCAAACACGATGATGCATCTAAAATTCCATGACAACCATTTCAGTAATAATAAGTGTGGTAAAATACATTTGCACAATTAAGTTTTAGTAAGTTTAATAAAAGTCTTATTTGTTGAAATCATAAAAGCTGAACTTGAACTCTATTATAAATTTATATAGGTAGTGCTCCTTTAAGAAAAATACTGCTGCAGCATATTTTCTTTGCGCTGCTATTCAAATTAGACTGGAGGTGAAATTAAAATTTTAAGTAACATTTTTTTAGTTTATTTACAAACTTATTAAACCTATCTACCAAACCAAAAGTAAAACTTAAACTTCGTAAAATTCCCGTATGCAATGAAACACTATACCTATAATTACTCTTAACACTATTTTAATACTTTTGTATTAACATGAACCAATTAAGATTGAGCTGCACTAAAAAATTCATAATTTTATAACTGTATGAAATACTGCCTAACTCTTACACTTAAATTAAAGTAAAAACCATTCTTTTTGTTCAATCATTTTTGCACGAGCGCATGTCAAAGTATTGATTTTATAGATTTTGCTACTTACCCAAAGTAAAAACTATACAAACGATACAAAATTAATAATTTTGAGGTAAAGTAAATGTTATTAAGCTACAGAATGACACCTCTGTTATATCAAGTGAAAAATTATTTTAAAAAGATACAGATACTCAAACATATGCAAAAAGGTAGCTACTTTCAAGAATTATATTTAATTTAAATACAAATAATTTAACATGAAGTACCAAAGGTGTCATTCATTCTGAAGCTTAATAAATTTTCTTTCACTATAAAGTATTTCATTTGCATCTTTTGAATAGCTTTTTTTCCTTTGGGTTAAACAAATCGCTACTTTGACAAGCGCACGTACAAAAACTATGAAAATGAAAAATATCTCATTTGTGGGAAATTGCTATTAATGTAATGTGTTAGAATTGGTTAATGTTTGGTACCATTAAACTATGAATTTTTTTGATACAGAGTGCACTTAAGAACTGTCCATGGCCAAACATATTTCTAAATAATGCCAAATACAAATGCAAAAGTAAAAATTTCATATTCCATATAGTAAAATTAAAACAAATAATTTCTTCCCCTCATTCAGTATAACCTTTACATGAGTTCCACCAATGAATCAGTGCTTGAGAACTCTTTATTTTCACATCAACAGTTGCCCTATTCTCGACGAACAACAAACTGCTAACAGTAGCACTGCTTTGTCATTGCATTTGCCTTACTGCTACGTTCTACACTCTCACTCAAATGCCTAAAAATTACTCGGACTTGGTCACTGTCTGTGTTATTTATAGATGGCATGATATAGTTCAGCAGCCACAACATTAATTAAGGAAAACACATCCAGGGGTTTAAAGTTGGTAGTCCACATTTCTCAAACCAACTGATGAGCATCTTGCAAAATACTGTACCATGTAAATGTACTGGATAGTGCAAATCCTCACCTAATCAGTCAACTGTCACCATGACAGATAAACAAGTAACACTGCCAACCTAATGTGCATAAGCCCATTAAAATGAATTTTAATATATAATGTACAAAGTAATGCATATGTAATGTACGTTTTGTTTGGAATATAATATTTACTTTATATAATTTAGTTTTGAAGGCAGTGTATTGGGGGAAGAACTCTCTCACCTATATAAATATATTAATTTGTTTATTTATTAAATTTAAATGTGATACCTGATTTGTACTATATTTAGCCAGGGTGTAGAGGCATAAATTGTTTTGCTTGTTTTTCAGCCGCTACAATACTAGAATGCCTTTAAGGACCTGCAAACTCATTGCCTGGCACTGTAGTTATTTGTTTGGGGTAGTGAATTGTACGGGCCTATTGAAAGAATGACTTTTATGCCTTATTAGGAAACAAGCAAAGGCCACGTCTGTGATTGGCTAGCCTATAATTGTGCAGTGAGCAATAGGGTCTCCAAAGGAACAATCCTTGACATCATACGAGAAAACATAGCAACTCCAGCTAGAAGGAATGTGCAACAACAAGAGTTGGGAGAGGAGTCTGCCATGGCCATTGTTAAGGAACTATACCAGCGTTCACCTGGAACGATTTCGGCAAACAATGGAAAACCGAAATTAGGATGGCCAAAGTCGAGGATCAAACCAGAGTCCACCTGAATGTGAGACTACTGTGTTATTGCACCACCTCACTCAGTAGAAATACCATGGGAAATGTTGAGAACTGACCACAGTGAGATATTCCTAACACTGTGGGACAACCACTGTAGACATGAACTGAGGTTGGAGGTCGTAGAAGTGTGGACGTGTTTTCACGCAACTCCGCAGCAAATACATTTTTGTTCAATTTTTGCTACTGATAGCAAACTTATACCATTAGATATACTCTTGGCAACTACCACATGCCTTCCTGAATTGACAAATGGCCTAAATGTAATAAACCATTTTTCAGTCACCAAAGTTAGTGAACTGTGCAGGAAACTGTGGTGTGCGTATAAACGAAAAATGTGCTCCTGAGCACAATGACGGCTTACAAGACAAAGAAATATACATCTGCAGCAATATTAGTCCTGTGAAATGTTCCGGTCACCAAAAAATTAGTCGCCAAAACAACAGATGTAGCATTGCAAGCTTTAGCTTTTTTGTTTTTGTTCATTTATGACGGTTGGTATTCGTTTTCTAAATTGTTACGTAGGGTTTTTTGTATTGGGATTTCTTTTGACATTTGTTTTGGCTTTTTAGGAGGTAAAATACTCCTGGAAGGTTCTGGAATGTTCTAGGAAGGTTACAGGATGGTTTGTCAAAATTTAAAGTCTCAATTCTTTGTTTCACGGCTGTGAGTATCGATTTTCTTGTGCCAGGATGGCAGTCACCAGATCTCGAGATGTCCTGATTGGACTAGGGTGGCCACGTGGTTCTGTTGGCCTTGTTGGGAAGCATCAGACACGTGATTGTTCATACCAGTTCCATGTGGAGACAGCGGTGAGGTAGATCATGGTGCGAACACGCAAGGAAAACTTTAGTAAAAGGTAACATTCATCTAGTTTCATGCCAAGGCTTCAGAGAGTTGCGGCGTGTTCTCGTAAAAACTATTTTGGCAAAATGTAACATTCAAATTGACCCTGGCCAAGGCAAAGTAGTGACAATTCTGCGAAGTTGTCATTGCGTAGTTTTTTGAACTTGACAGTGCCACTTTTTGTATGACGTCTAAAGAATGACTCTGCTTTGATTTAATAAACATGGATCAAAGAAATAAAGTAATTTCATCTGTTACTAACAAATACCAGAGAGCATGACAACTGTCCATTTTATTTATCCTATCACCCAGCGCATGGGATAGGTAAATTTCAAGTTTTTTTGTATGTACAGTCTACACTGTGAAAGTTACACGTCAAGCAGCAGAAAATCATAACATGACACCTCCACTAGGGGCAAACATTGCTGACAACTCCAGTAATGCGGGGAGCTAGTGCACAACAAAACCAACATTACAAAATGGCAACCATAATGTGTGACTGTAACAGTCGACGACTGATTTTGGCTACAGGGAGAAACCCGCATGAGAGAGAATCGGCATGTTACAACTTTCATCACTGCAGTATTGTTTGACAGGACAACAGGATGCACTAACACAGTCTGTGTGTTACTACTTTAGTTACTCCAGGATTTCAGGATGCCGTGGGAGCTACCCAGTAAGCTAACAAATAAAACAGTATAAGATTATATAAAAATGTATTTGTTTGAAACTGTGAGTAGTGTTTTGGCCTATTTTGTGTTATGTTTTTGAAACAACAGAGTTCTTTTGCACAGTTTATAACATGAGTGCTCTTGGCCTACACTAAGTTCAAAGACACTTTTGTTTGTAAACAGATATAATAGTTATTAAAAAACAGTAAGTTGATTTTTAAGTACTACATTATTTGTATAATGTTGATGTCATGTAAGGCAATTTTCTATGTAAGGTGGGCTGACGTGCATTCAGTGTAATTTTATAAAATGCAATATTTCTGATCAGTATAACCTAGTATGAGTGACGGTAAGGATCAGGAAGGGTTCAGAGCAGGAGTGGCCAACCTTTTCGGAACTATGGCCAATACGTTGAACTAAATCACGTCTCGGGCCACGATAAATAACTTTCACACTGACTACTTTCCATGAGCTCAACACTTACGTAATTTCTTATACTATTTTAACAGAGTTACTTCATCAATTTTTTTATTTGCAAGGTATCCTCAGATAATTGTCCTCTTAAAAGTTTGAACACACTCTCTGCAGTATTTAGAAAAGCAGTATTGCCAAAAATTAAGTTATTATTTTCATATGTTTATCGTCGATATAAATAACTTCGAAATATAGCGCAAATGCTTCAGTTTCTGGTGGGTTATTCAAAATGCAGTAGCGGGCCAATGTTTAGCCCGCGGGCATAGGGTTGGCCACCCCTGGTTTAGAGGTTTTGAGAGCATGGCTAGTTCAGACACATTACAAACAAACCTGGCGCCGGAATTCTTATTATTTCAGTTTAAAAACGAAATTTCCAATTTCCGAGCGAGTAAAAGACACTTGATGCTAATTTTGACAAATTAGAAAAAGATAGAAAATAATAGGGTAGTAGGAAAGGTAATTTCAGAGCGAAATCCTACACTTAATACTGGTTTTGATGAATTAGAAAAGGTAATTTCAGAGAGAAATGCTCAATTTTATGGCTATTTTGACAAGTTAGACAAGAGTATGATAGAAAGGAACAGTGTTATAGAGAAGGTAATTTCTGAACAGAATACTACGTTTGAAACGCTAAAAGATATAATTTCATATTGCGGAAATAAACTTGAAGGCAAAGAAATTTCAGAGAACATTTCTAAACAGAATACACAGTTGGACATACGTAAAAATGAAATAAAACACACATTCAAATCAGTTCACTAGATTAGAAAATAATATTGCAGAAAAAGCAAACAAGCCAGGTGAAGAAAATGTAAAACAGTGAGGAAACTGTGTGCAATAAAACATATAAACAATTTGCAAACAGTATGAAAAAAATGCAACAAAACTATTTTTGTTAGGATTTGATGAATTAAATTCAAACAGTGCAATGTTGTATAAAACAGGATTTGGGGGGGGGGGGGGGTTATATGAGGAACCAGTACATATTCATGGGGTGACATAAAGTGGGTGACAATACTTGTACGCAGTGGCAGCAGCCGCTGGCATGAATGAGGAGAAGCTACGCTAAAAACAAACATCTAAAAGGAGGATAGTGTGTGGTATCAAAAGGGTACTAGGTCAATAAAAAGGGTTTGACCTACAAACTGAACACATCAACTGAACTGTGTAGACTTCTAAGGTCAAATTATTTGAAAATAATTTGTAAAAGTTTGTTTCATTAAAAATTGTTTGTAGGTTAAGTGACAAAAGTTCTTGTGAACTTCATTTTGTTTTGTAATGTCAGGATGTGTTTTGAAAAATATTTATATCATAACAAAGGGTAATCTTACGTAAAAAAATAATTGTGTAGTTGCGAGCCACGACTATCTGGCTGAGCGGTGAAAGAGGATACAGTGGCGGCAGAGCTAAGAGATCCCCATGGCGCCGTGATAATCGGAGAGCAGTGTAAGCTGATATAGCAGTGGCAAGAACAAAGAGGTTTGGCGTATATTGTGCCGCTGATGTGCGGTGGTGGCCACCTGCACACCAATATGGTGTAACAGAAAAAGATATCTTAGTTCAGAGTATTCCTGTTCGTACTCTATTTTGCGGAGTGGTGCTTGACCCTGATGTGACACCCTTCCACGAGGTTTGAGATAAAAGACTTGCCGAGAGAATTCAAGACTTTAGAGTAAGGATATTAAAGAAATCTGCGGCAGTCAAGGAGAGTTTTTGGCTGGCATGTGCCTGGTGTGAGTTAAAGTGATAGTGACAAGTGGCGAGCAGTATTAGATTGTGACAAGTGTTCTAGGACGTCCGGCACGGTTGATTGTGCAGCATGTAGAGTGATGGTCTTTCTGGGCCACAAAAGGCTCATCGGTGCTCGTGCATTAGATTCACCATTGTGAGTGACTAGAAAGACTTTCCATGTACAGAGAACTTGTATAGAATTATTTACATGTTATAACCGGTATGTAAATAGTAGTTATTTGTTTTGTTTGAAATCCATTTAATTGTGATTCATCAGTATTGACATAAGTTTTTTTTGTATAGATAGTTGTAAATAAATTAGGTTAGCTTTATTTATTTTCTTTCTTTTATCAAAGACCATCCCCTAACGTACCTAGCCCCAACTTGAAAGAGTATGTTGACAGTCCCTAAATTTTGAAATAATTTTTTTTTAGTTTTTGCCTGGTTTTTGTAACATAATTAATGGAATAAGTTTTTCGAGAAGTGCTTAAACATAATGATAATTCAACGTTAATATAGTGTGGAGCTTTCTGAAAGATGGAGAAATGAAGGTAATTTTTCAAAATCATAAAAATTATGAAAATTTGCATTTATGATAAAGATTACATTTAAATTCTTACGGTGTGATTTACTTGGTTAAATAGTCCAGTTGTAGAGAGAGTGAAGGGGGGGTTTGTTGTTTTATAAAGAATACTACCAAGCTATTTTATGTTGTAATTAACGGTAATTGAGACAAGGATCAAGGATAATAACATAAAATATTTCAAGGTAACAAATATAAAATTTAAAAAAATTAATTTACAAGTTCTGAGAATAATATGAGAAATATTTCAGGGTGAGGTACTCTACTTAAAATTTATTTTGTGCTAATTTGGTTATCCAGTAAAGTTGTGAGAGTTAATAAGGAACACCATAATTTTGTCAAAGGTGTCTGAAGATTATCATCAGTTGCCAATTAGTTCAAAGTTTTTTTATAATATTCACATGAATAACAGGTTTGTTGAATAATAGTAATAGTAATAATAATAATAAATTTATTTACAACAATTGTTTAACTGCCAGAGTCTTATTAACTCTACAGCAGGTGGGCACTACATTAAATACAAAATGAAACCACACAAAACAAAACAACACTAAAAGAGGAGATCAAATGTATTAATACCGTGAGGAATAATACACCCAGTGAAGTTTGCAGTGTATGTGAATTCTTTGAACATATTAACATAATGCAGCAGCACATAAATCTTTATAAAATACGTCAAACTTTCATCTACATCTGACAAATTACGTCTAACAATGTTTTGAGACAAAATAATTTTTTATTAAATGGAACAAAAAATAAACAGGTTTTGTTGACATGTTTAGTACAGCGTTCGATTACTCTTCCAGATTTACGAGGAGAACAGAAAATATAAGAGCTTCTACTTCTGTAATTTGGAATTTTCAGGGATAATTACTTGTGGATCTCCATTTAATCAAACACTGCAAAGAAACATTTCAAAAGAAATAACGCATCAACAGCAACTCTTCTTTCTTTTAAAGAATGTTTATTATATTTATTTAGAACTTCCTTGTAATTAAAACCAGTCTCATCAACGCAATATCTTTAATACTGTATATTATTTTAAAAACTTTATATATTTTCAAGGTGCTTGTAATCTGTTTCCATGATGGAATTCCAAACAACAGAACAATAATCTAGTTTAGATCTAACTAAAGAATAGAACAAATATAGCAGAGAGTAGTCGTTAGAAGCTTGTTTAGTGATGTGAGAAATTAAATCTACAGTTCTTGAAACACTGTTGACTAACATATCAATGTGGTGGTGGAACAGTAATTGTGTATCTAACAATAATCCTAAATCGCTGACAGTTGTCATACGTGTTTTATTACAGTCAGTTTTATATGATAGTTATAGATCAAATAATGTGTCTTTTGAGTGAAAGTTATGCTTTGTATTTTTGAGAGATTGAGCTCCATTTCATTTCTAGAACACAAGCTGAAATAGCATCTATATCTGCTTGTAGTTTGAGGCAATCTGTTTCATTTTTGATCACTTTGAATATATTGAGTCACCAGCATAAAGTAAACAACTTGAATATTGTAGATACTTCACAATATCATTAACAAAAATATTAAACAATATAGAAGATAGAACTCCAGAAGATATATATAATTTTGAAGATAAAATGCTATCAAATTTAACTACAGTTTCACGACTGTAAGTAACTTGGGAACAAATTTACATAGCCCTTATCTAAGCCAAAAGCAGAAAGTTTAATTAGAATTATAGAATGTTGACAAGTATCAAAAGCTTTACTAAAATCAAAATAGATTATATTATTCTGCAATCTAGAGGTAATATCAGTATGCATTTTATTAATGAAGTTAAATAAATTAGTAGTAGTAGTTCTTCCAGCCATGAAACCATGTTGTCTATCAGAAATGTAATTTTTTACATGAAAGAAAAGGGGTTTGTTAACTATATTTTCAAAAATCTTAGAAAAAGAGCTCCGTAATATTATTGGCCTGTAGTTATAAGGGTGACATTTATTCACCTTTCTTGAATATAGGTATAACAATAGCAATTTTCCAACAATCAGGAAAAATTCCAGTGAACAGACGTGTCTTAAATATATATGAGCCAGTATAGGAGCAAAAATAGCTGAATACCCTATTATTTAAAGCTAGGGATCTTATCATAACACCCAGACTTACTTGATTTTAGACAATTGCCCACAATACCAAACTTGTGTCTACAAGAGGTACAGATAATTGCAATTTTGATAAATCATTATTTGCCATTGGTTTACAATTATTTTAAGATTGCACAACTACTTCACAGAAACATTTACCAAAATGGTTTTCAACAAGGGATGGTTCAGAGATTATTACACCATATACTTTTAGATTAATGTCTGGACAAGGACTCGCTCCCTTGGTAGGTCCCAACTCATGGAGTGATGCATAGTCTTCCCTATGAAGATACGTTTCTGGGCACAGTCCAGAATACATTCTACATTGGCTAGCCAATGTTGGCCCAAAAGAACTTCAGCGTCAAAATCCTTTGCGACTAGGAAGGTTGTAAGTTCGGTACAGGCAGGTTTGGTGAGAGGCAGGTGTGGTGAGAGGCAGGTCTATCTCCCCTGTTAGAGGTAATTACTGGCCGACTTGTGCTAGTTGTACCTTCTGGGTAGTTGGCCTTATCTGTTGAGCTGCTTCTTTGGTGAGAATCTCGCCTTTCAGGAAGTTGGCTGTTGCCACAGTGTCGAGGGTAGCTCGGACTTCTCTTCCTGGAATGGAGACGAGGATTTGGGGTGCCAATAGTGTCGGCATGTGGAGACCTAAGACTCTCTGGGTGGAGCCGGGTTGTTGGGTTTGGAAGGTCCCCCGGCCCATTCGTTTCCTGAACTGGTCTCTGGCAGCTTGGTATTGTTACCTGGGTTTGGAGGTCTATGCGGTTGTCGAGCCTTGTAGACCTCACAGTCTCGATGTAGGTGATAACCTGGGCAGTGCCAGCATTTGGGAAAGTGGAGTATCGGTGCTGGCTTTGACTACGGCGCGACTTCTCATGAGGCGTGATGCAAGGCTGGCGTCTGGTTCGTGCTGGCGTGACCTATGATCTGATCAGCGTAAATTCCTTTGGCTATCTCTATCAAATCTTCAAGGGTCTGAGGCTTCGGGTTGCGTAAGACTAGTCTCAGTGAGGGCTTCATCATGCCCAGTATGGTGGTGATGCAGTGCTCCTCTCCCGATCTTAAATTTAGGTTTTGCGCCTTATAAATACTTCCACATCTTCATTAGGGCCCTGGGTGGTGCTGTACAAATCTCTGGTAAGTCGGTCGATAATCTCTGATCCGGCAAACTGTTTGGTCAGACGCTCTCTCAGCTGCTCCCAGGATGCAATGTACTTGCCGTACTTCTCCCACCAAATCTGGGCTGGCCCCTTAAGTTGACGGCACACTCTTTGGACCCAATGCTTTCGTGGAACCTGGTCACTTTCACTATCTTCCCGGCAATCGTCCAGGAAAGTGACAGGGTTCTCGTGCGGCTTCCCAGAGAATCCAAGCAATATAATTCTGTCTGGATGCCCTCGGAAGTTCTCTGTGTAGGTTTGGGGCGTTGGGCCTCGGATCCCAGTGGGTGGTCCTCTGGTGAGGTTCTGACAATGCAGACACCTGAAGGTGAGGCCTTGAAAGTCTCTTGGCTCGTCAGCCCATCTCAAGCATACATAGTGGTAAATTAGAGGACATAAATGGCACTGTATGCGGTATTCCCCTTGGCCTGGGCACTGAGGGTGGGCGCAGTGCTGCTGGTGCTGTATACACTCCAAACATCGGTATTCTAGTCCAACCAGGTTCCTAAGTTAAAAAGTCTCTATGTATTCCTAGTATAAGTAGGCTTAAGAAAAAACTCGAATCTCTTGAGAGAATGAGAACAGTGATTACAGAACTAACCGAGAGTAATTCACGAAAGAGGAGAAGTATATTTCCATTCAATATAATCGGTCAGTTGAGTAAAGTTTTATTTGGTACATTAGATGAGGAATGCATGACGTTTTACAGTCAAAAAATTTTGAAGGTAGAGAAGGAACAATTAGACTCCTTAAAGTTGAGTAAGGAACAAATTTTGGTGGTTAAGTCAACACCACATGCTGTGAATAAAACTGTTAGCGAGATTCATGCTAACCAAAACACCTCAGGAAAGTTTGGAAAAACTTGTAGTGCAGACAAATGAAAACACTAAGAAACTACCTGTTAATTTGAGTAGGCAAAGGTTACGAGGTCGAGTGAACGATCATATAAATTTAATAAGTCAGGAAATTGAGTCACTCAGATTTCAGTGTGAAAATTTTTTTAGATTCCATTGTTAATGCTGTAAGAGGAATTTTGAACCTTCATATTATCACGCCAAAGCAGATATTAAATTATTTCAAATTGTTTCAAGTAGATCAAAAACCGGAACAGGAATTGCCAATTACAGTAGGAGGAAATACAGATAGTATGATATTAAAATTGATAAGCCTAGAGGTATTTAGTAAAATAGGTATCTTATGTTATGTGATGAAATTACCAATTGTAAAATATTTTGTATTCAAGGTATATAAGGTATTAACTCTACCAATTGAAAGTAAGAGTTCAAAGGAATTGTATGTGTTTATTAATCTAGAAAAATAGTATATTTTGTTAGAAAATGCTAATCAATATTATGTAAGACTAAATGAGAACGAGTTGAACAAATGTAATGCATTAACTTCAAATTTCAGAGCCTGTAAACAGAATTTCCCACTTGTAAACATGTATTCACACAAGGAGTGCAAAATTAAATTAATGATGAAAGCAAGTGCTATTCCAGAGGATTTTAATAAGCATAAAGTAAAACTTGTAAATACTTTATGGATTCAATTAAGTGGCAATGAATGGCTATACATAGCACCAGAGGAGGAGAAAGTAACTGTTGTTCGTAGTGGTGAAGAACCATTCAATGCAGTTCTAAAAGGAATAGGTAAATTAAAGATTTTTGATATGTGTAAAGGTTGTGGATATAATGTAGTGATCGTGTCACATACACGAATAAGTCACAACGTAACTTCAAAAGAAATAATTCCCAGTGTACCATTAGATATTAACTGTTGTGAACCAGTTGAATCTGTACCACTAAAAGAGGGTAAACTCAGCATTCCATTAAGAGCTGTTACAAGTAAACTTAATGGGCTAAAATTAGCCAGTCATAAAGGTTAAGGATGCTGAAAAAAAAAATTACACTATGAGGAATGGAAAGTTAAACATAATAATAATTTATCCCATGTAACGTGGAGTTCATACTTAACATTTGTTGTGTTTATTGTTGTATTATTCATATCCATATGCTGTAAATGTAGTTGTTGCAAACTGTTGTAAAACATTTTGTTTCAAACCAGTGATTGTAAATATGTACATCGCGAGTAATGTAACACAACAGAGCATGAATAGACGATCAATCGCAATCTCTGATAATGAACTAAACAGCGAGCAGATAGGTCTGTAGGACACTGCAAGTACAAAAAGGAGCTACAGATAGTATGTTCAGTGTGTGATATGTATAAAAATTGACATAACGATGAAGAATGGGGCACAAAGACATTTCAAAAGCCCACAACACTTTTGTATTTCAGAAAGCAAATTACTGTAGTAATATGTTTTTTTTTTTTAAAGGGGGAAGTGTTATGAGTGTCGCAGGTGTACTTGTTGTAACTTATGTATTTATGTAGTAGGCGAATTACAGTTGGAGTTTTGTCACATGTACTATGAGTAAGAGAGAGGGTTCAGTGCAAAACAGAAGTGTGTTAGTATTCCCCTCCATCAGCCAGCTCAGGGCAGAGTGATGTGCACCCAGCACCACTGTGGTGCGCATGATACTGATTTTTGCACACAGCCCTAACTGTGTTGTCATGTGCACTGACTTCGAGAGTATAAATAAGGACAATGACAGCTACTAAGCACTTGAGTCATCCGGTGATGTCCGAGATGTTTGGCCCCTAGGGACATCGCTGTTAACACAGTCCATGGCAACTTAAGCATTCCCCTATTAGGGGGAGCTCCTGTATCGGACCCCAGCAGAGGTATTAGCGTTTCCTAAGTATGTACTTGTATAGGGATTAGCTGTATATCACTCCCTAGCAGATGTATGACTTAGATATCGTGGACATTGTACCGCAAGTGTATCTAGAGGAACTTAGTAAATGTGCTCACATGTAAATTAACTGCATATTGAGTATCATCTCTTAAATGCCACTAGAATTTATGCGCCCCTACCCTGGGGTAATCCTTGTGCATCGCGACCTCTCGAGATGCTACAATTGTAAGCAGGTGTTCTAGAAAAGAAATGGTGTTCAATCTTTCAAAAATACAAAGCATAAAGTTTACTCAGAAAACACATTCTTTTAACTATAATTACAGTATAAAACAGACAGTAATTATGTGTGTGATAACTGTCTGCGATCTAAGAAGCATTGTTGAATAGAAAAGTACAGTTCCACCTACTTACTGCTATGTCAGTCAACAGTGTATCAAGAACTGTACGTTTAATTTCTCACATAACTAAACAATCTTCTAATAGCGAATCTCTGCTATGTTAGTTTTACTCATTAATTAGATAAAAATTAGAGTATTGCTCTGATGTTTGGAATTCCATCACTGGAACAGACTAAGAACCTTTAAAATATACACATTAAAGTTTCTAAACAAACATATGAAACATATAATGTTGATGAAACTGGTATTTATTACAATTAAGTTATAAATAAATATTATTCACTTTTTTACCAGGAAAGAAAAGTTTTTTCAGAAGCATTTTTTCTATTGAAGTGTTCCTTTATAGTATTTTATAAGAAAATCCACAAATCATTATCCATGAAAATTCCAACCTTCGATGCATTTAATATAAAAATTTTTTGTCTCAAATCATTGCTAGATGTGATTGGTTAATATTTTGTGTGTGTGTGTATGTGTGTGTGTATATATATGCAGCTGCAATATGATAATACATCAAAACAATTTACTTACATTGCAAATTGATTGTTGTAAAATTTTGAAGGATTTATTATTCCTTATGGAATTAATACATGTAATCTCATGTTTTGTGTTGTTTTGTTTTTGTATCTGATGCTGTGCCAACCTGCTGTGGTTTGGTAAGATGGTTTGGCTGGCATGTTAATATTTTCATAAATAAATAAGTACATTATCATTATGTTAACATCCTAAACTACTTGTGCATGCCATATGTGGACCTAAGTATTCATTTTACAAAGCCAAAAAATTAATTTAATATTCTAAGCAAAATATTTATAGTACAGATGAGAGGGTTTTTACTTTTCTTTTTAATAAATGCATATGATACCGCCTAGACAATTTAAAAAAATCTTGGAAATAACTTTAACAACCAGCACATAACCACCATACAGCAAAACCAGGTACATATGACAGTTCTCTCTATTTAACTTAGTTAATTTTATGTAGTGAAAATTATTGCTAAGAATTTAAAAAACTAAATTTCTGCCTAATTTAACTCTAGCCTTCTTGTTTGTCGGTTGGTATACACTAGAGAAACAATTAATATATTCAAGGAATATTTTTTTCACCATTTTTTAATTTGAGCGATCGAATCCTGGATTCCTATTGAATCCCGGGTGGTTTACTTTATGTGTTAAGATTTATAAATTTGAATATTACCATTATCAACAGTAATTCACAAATATTAATGCTCCCCAAGAAATAGGATTGACCTACGTTTTTCCAATACTTCAGTGATTCCTCTATGATCTGCTTCTAATTCCATTTTGAACTTGTGCAGCTCCTGATCCAGCCTGCGCAAATATCGTTCAACCAAGTCATGCATTTGGTTGGCAATCTGCACTTTCTCATCTGCAACCCAAAGAAACTGAAAAATGCAAAAACAGACTCTAGAAAAATTAAAATAAGCAAATTTGTAGTTTAAATAGAGCTCAGAAACCACATTTTATACACACCTAATACTTACTATATTATGCACCTACTTTCTGCAATAAAAGTAAGGAACACAAAGAAAAAGGAACTTCAATTACTATTCAGAAGAAGCTGCAAACCACAGTAGTTTGAAAAGAAAAAAAAACATGTTAGGCTGAGGCAGAGAAAACTCTTGATGGGTTACAGTGTCATAAATAAAAAAGGCCAATAAATTATGACAAATTAGTAGCTACGCTATTAGGACATCACCAACAGCACGGACCTGGTGAGGTGGCACTTGGAACCAGGTTCGATTACCAGCCCCAGCCATCCTGATTTCCGTTTTCCATGGTTTCTTAACAATGGCTAAGGCCAACCCCTCACCTTGCTCCTATCATTATGTACAGTTGTGCATTACAGTCTCTAATAAGCTTGCTGTTGATGAGACACAAAGCTTAACCAACATTAAGGACAAAGTCACATAATGATCTAATGATCAACTGCCTGCTAATTGAACACTAACCTTATAGTCATGGTTGGTGGTCTGTGTTCAAGTGGAGTATAAAATGTTGTTAATATGTCTAACACTATGAAAAGAGCAGAGATGAAGAAGGTGGGAGAGATATGCCTGGTTACATAGTTAGCTGCAGTATTTCAGTGAGTAGGAATTGTCCCACAGACCGACAACTTGCGTACATTTTCTTCTCAAGGTATAATTATTGCTACAACTTAGATGGTTTCATAAGGATGCAACTCTCCATGCCAAAAATCCCTTTGTTAACTGCTTGTGTACTGAGCTAGGTGGTGCAACTGTAACAAGTTGGACTCACATTCTGGAGGACTAGAGTTCAATCCCAGGTTTTGGTAATCCAGATTTGGGTTTTCTATGGTTTCCTGAATACTGGGATGGTTTCTTAACAAAGGCCATGGCTGACTCCTCCCCCAGTTCCTGTCATTGTACTAAGCTGCCTGTAGTGACCTCACTGTCAACGAACTGTAAAGCACAATTACCATACATTAACTGCTTGTTGAGTTGTCAGGTCCACTCCACATGTCCATGGCTTTTTGGAGCCTAGCAAACTACTGGTTTTGTAATTAATCTTGCTGTGAAGCTGCTAAAGTGAAAAGCAGATACTTAACTCATATTTTATTCGGAATGGTTTGTAAGAGTGCAGAACATTCCCCCAAAAAAGGGTACTATGTGGACACAGCCATATAACCTGCCATTAGTTAACACTTGAGAACAATAACTCAAAGGTCTCATGAATTTTAAGATTCACTAAGTTTCTAGATGTTCCCTGGCACAAACCATGGGAACCTGAGCAAGAGAAATGTAACAGTGCTAGCAAAAATATATAAACTGTTGAATTTAACCATGGCTGGTTACGCAAAAAAAAATTAGGTGCCTGGGGATAGAGGCAGCAAGCACACTTCCAAACCACGACAGAAGACCGCTATGAAACAAACTAGCTAACCATCAAGAATTATAAAACTTGAATAATTTTTAAATTAAAAATAATAATGACAATTTATAATAACGTTTACGTGAGTCATCAGATAACAAAGACTATCCTGATAAGCAATACCAGCTGACTCAGCCACTGCAAGCTCTATTTATAATTTATGCAATCTACATCATTCTTAACATTTCCAAAATGACGATGATGCAGACTTTCTCTGTAGGTTCTAGTTCACAGGTCCATTTTCTGTAACCATATTGGTGTGGGGCGATTAATGGTATTGGGATGATGCAAACCCTCCAGCCTATTCAGCTTGAAGTAACAAATGCAAATTGTGGCTCGTGCAACTTTGAAAAGGGTAGTGGATAACAGAGCATGGCAGTGTGTGTCCATTTTAAGGGTGCTGTCTCCTAACAATGCTTTCCCGTGGAAAGTTAAAAATATAAGTATTTGATATTTTTCTTGTATACAAAACAGTTTGTGCTTAGGCTGTGAGAGAGATTTTGGTCAGCACTTAACATCAAGATCTTTAACACTGGTGAGGGGTGACATCAGGTGAGTATGGAGAAGCGCCGGGATGAAAAGGCAGGGAAATGGGAGATTCCAGATGCAGACCAATGGCATCGTCCAGCATGATTAACACATGCGATAATCTGGAGATCTGATCCCACCAGGAATCGAACCCAGATCACTTTGATGGGAGGCAAATAGTCTGACCATTCGGCCCCTCCTTCAGCATGTGACTGCAAGGAATGACAAGATGATAGTGGTAAGGATACGACATGAAGACGGGCAGAAAAATGTGCTGGAAGATCAATGCAGCCGTCAGTGAGTGGTGGTGGTGTATGGGACAAGAAACGTGTAGTGAAAGAGCTGGTGTGAAGTGCCAGGGGAGTACATTTAATTTTTTTGTCTACATGTACGTGTGTGCGTATGTGTGCATGGGTGCATGTGCTTTTCGTATGATGCGAGGACCATCACATACACTGACAGTGGGGCTGCGAGGACTGTCGCATGCACTGAGATTGGGGCTGCGAGGTCCTTTAGCACTGTGAGAACCGGACCCCGGACCTCGCAGTAAACAAACCTCAGAACGTGTTTCTATGTCCACATCTGAAGATAAAAAAACTTTTGTTTATTATTTCCCATCTGGTCCTCGGAGTAAATGTGTGAGAGCGGGTTGAAAGTTTGGTGAGTTGCTGCTAGGCAGTGTGAGTAGATTTATGTATGCACAGTGTCTGGAACCATTGGATCTTACAGACGTCCATTTTACATGGAATTATACACACGTTTCTTTTGGCGTTTTACTTGAGGACGGGCTATTAAATTAACTTTTAATACCCTATAGACACATTCAGAGGTCCTCTTTACATTGAATAAACACACAATCCATGATTGAAAGTATTCATACCAAGGTCCAGCCCAGTAATGTGATTATTATATGGTTAAGGATACTGGGAAAAGTATGTAGCCTTCTTGTACAGTATTTTAAGCAATGCTACAAGAACAATTTATTATAAGTGCTGCATCCAAATATCACCATTGAATTTGTTTAAAATAATAATGCATCTGCATTATATAGAAATATAATTGTTACAATGTAACAACAGTTCAAATTCCTACGTTGCTTCACCCTTTTATATTTTTTTCAGCATTATGTCAGTGCTCTAGATAGGTGATAAGAGCGTATGATCTTCTTTGCCACTTTATCATTTGAAATACCAACTAAAACTAATTTAAGTTACACTTATAAAAAATTATATCAGAGAAACGCAAATAGTAGAGTACTGCAAAAACACATGCCTAAAAGGTAATGTCAGATACACCGGATATCCGTACCAACATGTAAGTAAATACAGGAGATCTTTTGAAATACAAGAAATGTACATTTACATAATATAAATAATTATACAATAGTAGAATAATTTATATATTTGAAAAGTTTCATAAATTTTATACAAATGACTATGGTTGACCGTCTTAATTTCAGTGCAGATAACAGTTTTACACTGCACTTTATACTTTACGTTAAAAGATGTTACCCAAAAAAAGACTTATCCGCCGGTCGAACACTGAATACATCGCACCGCAAGCCAGAGTAGAACAGAAAACTTCTTCATACTGTATTCGAGTTTTGTCACAGTCTTGGTGTGGATTGTGAGATAAAGGTACTGTGCGCAATACTTTATAACAGCAGTGAATTTAAAGCTTAACAGCGAAGAACCTCACTTAGAAACTGAATTGAAAATAGAAGCAAAATACACCCTCAGTGCAGTCACTAAGGCAATACTGATTTGGGACTTATATATCTTTAACTCTGGTTTTCAGACTTAACAATAGAGTATAGACTAATGCTTTTTGTTAGCCACCAAAACATATCTCAACATATCAGTCTTTCAAAGACTTTATATAGATGAGAAGTAAAACTAAAATAGTATTTTTGTTTATATTGGTTTAGGCTTCAATAGTGCAAGAACTTGACATCAGATCGTTAGGGTCAAGGGCAGCAAAATTCTCGTCCTTATTTAGACTTAATTTTACACTGTAATTCTGTACGTGATTATATAAGTATATAATATAGGCCTATGTGTGATTTGATGTTCTGAATATACATAAAATATATAACCCGAGGAGAGGTTACACATTGAGTGATTTACCTGCGTAGGGGACTTCAGATGTGAGATAACAAAACTGTTTTATATATTTTAAAAGTTATAAAAACCGAACGACTATATATTGCTAAGGCCAACTTCTACGTACCTGGCGAGAGCCCGGATCCCCGGTGTCTCTCACCCTGATTTGTTACAGGGTAACAGGGCAAGACCACTTACAAATGTATCAATTATAACTTGCTTAATAAAACCATAATTTAATAGGGGAAATCTGGTACTAAATACTTACTACATGATGCACAAGATAAAAATCCACCACAGGCTAATGAATATCTGATTGATTAATGGAAAATGGGGATAGCACGAAGCCCCAAATTATAACACCATACACTTGAATAATCTTTTCTACTTGTGTCAAACAAATCAATTAAGGTAGAGCTACTCAAGACTGTTTAGCGAGACTGTACCAAGAGCTTTTAGGAGCAGCGATAGTTTAAATTCTTTAATTTCACTTAAAACTCTCTACTTATAAAATCAACAAATTAATTATTACATTTTTTTATACTGGCTGACAACTTTGGTATTCAATTTAAAGTTTCTTATAATTAGTAAGTAGGGAGCTTACAACTTATTTGAAATAAAGGAGACTGACAACAAATTTGGTTCGCACACTACATTTAATAGACTTAAAATCTCAATCATTACATTAATGTTCTCAACATCTGACTCTTAAAAAATAAACTTCACATAGTTATTCAAACAACAAAGTTCAAACTAACACCTCGTGTACAACTACGAAACAATCTGATGTACTCATAAAATAAAAGACATGATAAGATAGGAACTGATTTCAACTAACAACTTAAAAAAAACTCAAGTCGGTTTCATTCCGAGTTACACCATAGAAAAACTTCTATTTTGCAATTCTCTTGATTACTATTTAAAAAACCATGTTAATAACTTACTTTCAAGCCAAAGCATCTCAAAACACACAATTACCGCTCTTAGGCCTCCCCTGCCCTTATAGAGATCACAGCTTTTACAACATCAACAACAACAACAACAACTAAATAATTTCTTTATTGATGCTCAGGATTCTGAACTATTTCAATTTGATCACAACTTAGTACCGGAAATTACACAAATACTTAACTAAACCTATATGCCAGGGGTGTGTGAAAAAGTGGTTCGCTGTCTACATACTAACTGGAAACTTAATAACTAAATGATTATACTCAACCTACAACACTCCATGTCGGAAGGACCCATGGGCTCTTCCGGCAGCCTCTCCACAGTAGGACTAATTAGAACTCTCGTCCAATCACCTCGAGCTCATCCCACCAAAGACCACGACAACCGAGGCACCAACGTGCGCCCCATGCCACCCTCGTGACCATCAGCGAAACTGCGGCCAATCAGCATGCACCGCGCGATAATTCCGCCGCAACCGTATGATGCTGTTGCTAACGCGCATTAACATAACCTACGCACTAAACTACAGCGAAGCAACTCTCCCCTCCCACCGGTAGCATGCTACAAAGTAAGCACAAGAAAGAAACTTGCACCACAGAGAACACTAGCCCAAGCACGTCCAGTATCATGCTGCAGCAGGTACCCTTCCAGCAGACTGCCCATGCTTCAAGGCACATACAACTGTAGCCAGGCAGCCTTGCCGAAAGCCGGCCTATACAATACGACACAGCACGGCCAGACACTGGGTTCATCATCATCCAAAAGGGAATAACATAATGTTGCCATAAGGGCCTAATTATAAAATTACAAGTTCATTTAATTGCTTAACTACCAACTTACAATTTCGGTCAACAATTACTAAAGTTTCACAAAAAAAAAAAAAAAAACAATCCAAAAATAATAAAAAAATTTATATACTTCAGATAGCAACAACATAAACTACCAACTTAAACTCGTCAAAACATTAAAAATTCTACCAAAAACAAAAATTAACCAAAATAATTAATATGCATTAAGAAAAAACCAAACTCTCTTAAATATTTCTTAAACCTAAAAAAATCTCCGTTATAATAATACTGTGTTAAATGCATCAATTATGTGCTATCTCTGTGACTTTTTTTAACATCCTTTCGAAGAGCCTCGTGCCCAACGTGTTAAGAGGTGGTGTTTTGAGTCACAGCAAAGAAAAAAAGCAAATGGTGTCACTAACAACTACATAAAACAAAGAGTAATTTACTTCAGACTAGCGAAAATGATACCAAAGTAGTCCCATATATTTTAAATGTCATATATGTTGGTTAATTAATTGTACTCTGCCAATAGTCAGTTAAGAACACTGGTGGCATAGATGTTCAATTACTTTAGCAAATAATTCATTCACAATATAACAAGAAGAACATGGAATGCTTTGAGCATTTACATGCTCGAAAGTGAAATTTTCGTAAGATTTTATTCAAAGAAAATTTTAATTTAGCATAACGTGAGGGTAGCTGTTCGCCGGCAGCTTCATTTGTGTGTAATACTTTTAGAAAACCAGGTTGTGCCCAAGACCATGGTCGGCTGTATTGTTTATATAGAAACAGTAATAAATGTTTTTAATAAAAAAGTCAAATATAGTAGAATCCAGTCGTAGCGAACACGGAAATAGCGAAAACACGATTATAGCAAAGTCTTTTTGAGGAACTGTTAAGGAAATCGCAAAACAATTCCATAAAAAATGTGAATTTTATGAGTAGAAACATGTATGGACAGTCGTGTGAAGCAGGCTTGCAGCGAGATTCGTGACCATGTGAAGCAAGCTTGTGGCGATGTACGTGACCTTGTGAAGCATGTAGGTATTTGTTATCTTGACAGCCGGATGTACCTCCAACCCTCGCGCCTACCAGTTACGCCACTGCCCCTCCCCCCTCACCATGCCAGCCTGCTGGCACTGTCACATGACTACGTGAGTCATGCTTCCCTCCCCAAACTCAAGCGTGCATTGTTCTAAAAATAGAATTGTGCCCTAGTTATCGTGCTTTCAACCGTGTTTAGTTTCACATACAGCTTGCATTTCTGGTGTTATTTATTGATTACGATTTTGGATTACGATTTTGGATTACGACTTTGGATTACAATTCTGGAATTTAATGCAGTACATACATAGTTTTTCGCTGTTATTGATGACCCGCTTACGCTATTTTATTTGGATTTTGATACTTTTTTTTAAATAAGTTACGAACCCTGTATTACAGTACACATTTAGAATTTGTTTTTGTTGTTTAATTAATAATGTAACATATTCTAAGTGCATAAAAGCGACCTTCATGGCTCCGTTGCTGGAATTTATCAGCCCAATCTGGCCGCGACTGTGACACTGTCACCTACGAAAGTCATGTATGATCACCGGTCACGAGCGGCAGATGCGCTTACATGCTGGCCGCTCCTGTCAACTCCAGCCATCCAAGTCTCAGTTTTATGGGAAAGGCCAAACTCATTTGAATCTCTGTAAAAATAAACAAATAAAACTTGTTCTGGGAGAACGAATAATGCGTAGGGGTCTGCAGCGGCCGGCAGTGTAATCGTGTTGACTCTGCCGGTGCGTGCACACTTGCCGCGCGGGTGGAACACCGTTGAGGCGGTCCAGCGATATATAGCCATACTTCGTGAAATGGCAGTTTGTGGCCCGTTTTGACTTAGCAAATGGTTGCACCCATATTTGTTGGGTACCATTGTAACCAGCACACACTTACCTGTTAAAATAAACCTAAATTTCCTTAAAATAATGCACTACTTTGTAATTGAATAATATTAAAGACAGTTTTAATGCAATTTTTGGGTTTAGGGGTCAGAATCTGCCAAATTCGGCTATAGCAAAGACACAGCTATAGCGAAGTTCGAACCCAGATCCATGACATTTCGCTATAACGAGACTCTACTGTACTGTTAAAAACAGACCAAAAACAAAAAAAATAATTACTCATATGAAAATACTCAAAGGATTTAAAACGAAAAATGTGGAACACATGAAATAATTATTTTACGCATTTATACATCACCTTAATCAGTAACACCTTTACTGCACTGGAAATTATATTAAATGTTGTCTGATTTTTCTTAAAGACAGCTACTCTATACACTCTACTGTATGCATACCTAGCTTTTCATTTTTAATCTTACAAGTACAGTGAACCCTCAATAACTCTGACTAAAAGGGGGGAGAAGCTGTCCGAGTTACGATTTGTCCCTGTTATCGAGGGGGAATCCGGGGAGGAGGGGTAATCATTAATCACAAGAAACGTGAGGAAATCAGTACGCTATCATTTCTACAAGCAAAAGAGGCGGCAATGCAAACTGCTTTGTACGTATCAATTTACAGGAGGGGGTTGTGGGGAAATTATCACTGTAACATGGAGAACTATAACAGAATGTCAAACAGCCTGGGCCGGCAGATTCTTTTTTATTTATTTTTTATGCTACTTCTGGCTGATCTTTTTTTATCTGTGCTAGAAGCTGGCACCAAGGAACCCTTCGACCACATAAAAGTTCTCACCCCCTTCTCTTGTCTGGCTGGCAACAGTCTATGTGCGTACGCATGTGTGTATGTGTGTGTGTGTGTGTGTGTGTGTGTCTGTGTGTGAGATAATTGTTGGAGATAAGCTAGGGAGGTAGAGCGCGAGCAGAAGTAATCAAGGTCAACCGGTACAGTCTCAACAGTAATACAAACACCGCACATGACCACACGCAACTCACGAGATGTTTACATAAAAAATAGCTTAACATCAGCAAGTCACAGTGTCTGCAGCCAGCTTATACGAGAGCAGATACGGTACTGTAATTAACAATCCTTCTGGATCATTGTACAGAAATATGTGAATTCATTTTAACACTACAGGTTTTTAAAATTTCATTTTATGCATATAAACTGAATCATAAAACACGTAATTTACAACTTTATTCTTACATAAATTGTCACACTAAAAAGCAATAAAATTCTAATCATGTTCAACTGAAATAAATGGGAGTAAAAACAACCAAACGTAAAGTACAAAAAATATTAAAACAATTCATTTAATACCATGAATTAACCAAGGTAAGGTGATGAAAACAGTGACAAGCTACATAAAGTGAGGTAGGCCCAATCTGGTCATTAATCTTGGCATTTTGCCTATAGGGAGGCTGAATCGGCAGCATGTAAGAGTTTGGCAGTTTACAGTGCACAGGGTAGTACAAACTGAGCAACGATGGTAGAAAATGATACGTTAAATTAACCAGTCCCAATTTAATACTCAGGCAACAGTGCCAGTAACAGTTCCACTGTTTTAGGCAAACTTATCAGCAAACAGAATGTTTCCCTCCAGTTAAGAAGATTATATGATTTACTATTTGTGTTCGTCCCAATTGGGCAATACTATTTTATATAAATACAAAATAATTATTAAATTAACTATTTTGCTATTTCGTTAAGTTTGGTAATAAATTACTTGTTTCATTGCTGGTACAGCACACATATCTAAAAACACCTATATTTTTGTAAACCACTTACTCAACGTAGTAAATTAAAAATCTTCACAGCACACCAGAACTTAGTTCATTATTTACAAAGCAATCACAAAAACATAACATGTGGGATTCCAATATGAGGAAAGTAAGGTGGTTTCATCTATACAGTAAATATACTTATACTATTAAAAGACAAGTTGTAGCAGTACAGATCCCCCGGGTCGTTGCAAAATGCGAACAAATCGCGAGTCGGTAGACAAGTTCCGCAGAGTTTAGTTTGGTTGTTGACATAGAAATAATCCATAGCAGCTGGAATCCCTCCCCTACTACGTAACACGACCATTTCCCGCTGCTCAGTCTCGAAATTATGAACTTTTCTCCAAAACAGGTGACTTAGAAAGGCTTGAAACGGAAAAACTTGAAAAGAATGGTCTGAATTTAAGTTTTATTGAACGTCGCATTTCATGAAGGTACATTTTCTTACATCACATAACTGCTTGCTTCCAGCAACCGCTCTTATGAGGAAAAGTCTCATTAACATAACTGAAGCTGGTTACCAAATATAATTTAAGAAAGTCCGAGAAACCACATCGGTACAACCATTACATTAAATTGTTTAGGGGGTTAAAAACCGCCCCGCACCCTACGGCCACGTACGCGAGAAAGAAAAATTTAGTAGAATAGAACTTTTGTCCGAAAGTAATTTAACACATTATTTAAAATAGAGAGTTCCGGCCACGGGTGCCTCTCACGCACGGTACATTTTCACGCTCTATTACATTTATATAGTATTTCGGGCCGCAGCCCCGCAGACGTCCGTCTTCTTCGAAGTCGCGACTTTTTCTTCCACCCGAAGATGGAGGCAGGCTTGCAGGAAAAAGTATCGAGGTCACTGCGCACTTCGCCACGATTGGCTGGCTCCGAGCACGTGACACCGGTACTTCCCCTGTCTGTGTGCTACACCCAACACGACTAACAAAAAACAAGCCACAAAACATTGCCATATATGGGCACAAAAACTGAAAACTCAAGGGCGAGCACACATCACCTAACCGTAGCCAAATATGGGCATAAAAATTGGCACGGAGCATAACAAGGACAAAGCTGTGCCTCCTCCACCTGGCCCTCTGGCCATAGCTATTACCATTATACCCTAACTTGAAATTAAATAATTACACAATAAAATACCACAAACTTTTCTCCATAAGAACAGTTACCTTTAGCTATTATTATTAAATTAAAATACAAAAAATGTAATTTACAGCAAAAGAAAATAATATATAAGTGGAACCCTGCAATGTTACATAACCCCCCCAACTACTCAGGAAAAATCACAACTTTTTTACTGAGTAGTTCCTAAAAAGAAACAAAACAAACAATACCTGTACCCACAAAACAAACCAACACTACAATACAATTATTATGCACAAATATAAAAATATCACACACTGTTAATACCTAAATATAAAATGTTCAGTATTCACCTTAGTATAGGTGATTCGGAATAAAGTGAACACTCAAAAAAGCCCTGATTAATTTCTATTTCCTGCCAGTTTATATCTTTCCGCCGATGTAAACACAAATAATGCCACGTGCTTTTATTTACATAGGGTCGTGCAATGTTTACAACTACATTAAACTGCTCCGATAAATTTTAGCTACAATATCTACTCATTAAATGCAC
>PNEQ01028912.1:0-37771 GCA_003012365.1 Medauroidea extradentata | reverse complement strand
TAATCAAAAATTAAATTTTCTTATTGCTGTCATATACATTTACATTACTAAGTTTAAAATCATGTAATATGTGTTATGTGAGAGTTTAAAGGACACGTAAAAATTATTTATTTTTATAGTCTCCAGTTAACTTCGCCCACGTCGAGAACCGATTTTCGTCGATCTCCGTGGACAGGCAACTGTAGAGCCTTCAGTTCCTCCTGTGATTTTCGGTACGTACAAATCGTTACGGTTTTACTCGTGGATTATGATGTACATATACAGTTTTTCATTATGTACTTGTATGTTTCAGTCTCCAGTTCCTCTTCTCTGCGTCGAGTTCCGGTTTCGTCGAGCTCCGTAGAGAGAAAACTGTCGAGCCTTCCGCCTTCCTGGGTACTGCACTCTCTATTTTTTACTTCTGGTAAGTGAAAAATAATTACAAAGTTTTTTCCTTTAGTGCTTGTAATCACAATTACCTTAGTTTAATCTTATCGTTCCTGTATGTCACAGCGCGCCTTCGTGAGACGAGCCAGGGGTCCGTCGACGTCCAGGGTTCCGCCGTCGTGGAGTCTACGGTCCCGAGTTTAACTCCAACTTCGTCAACTCTTTTGGTGAGTTATCACACGTGTATTACAGCCGAGTTTTCATCAGCTGCAAATTATTTTTCTCTGACCTTAGACCACATATACATAGTTAATACACGCATGTATTATATGTGTATATGTGAACGAGTATTAACATGCGTATGTACGAGTGTGTATGTGTGAGGTCGAGTTTGAACTTGCTCTGCTGTCTGTGTCGGTGTGTGTGTGAATACATGTATGAGTGAACGGTTGTTAACTTGCTCATCTGATGTGTGGGCAAAATCTAGTTTGAACTTGATCAGTTGGTGTGCGAATGTATGTGGGTGATCGAGTATAAACTTGCTCATCTGGTGTGTGTGTGTGTGTATGTGTGAGATCGAGTATAAACTTGCTCTGACTGTGTTACTATGTGTGTGAATGCATGTACGTATGTGTGAAGTTGAGTTTGAACTTGATGAGCTGGTGTGTGTATTTGTGCCAAGGTGAGTGTGTATGTGTGATTGTGTATGAACTTGCTGGATGTGTACGTATATATGTTTACAAAATGCTTGTCCTTTTTTTCCATCAAAGTGTTTGAAATAATGACGAGGTGTGTACATGACATTTTTTTATCTTGCAGTCTGACGTGATGCAGCGTGACGCCATGACTTCGCGCGTCGTGCCTGCAGTCCAAGGTTCAGGAGCGGGGCTCTTGCCTGCTTCCACTCTCCCTGCACTCCAGCCAGCCACACCAGCTTCAACTCTCCGCCAGGCCAACAGAGTTAGTAAAGCTACTTTTTCGTGCATGTACTGCAACACCCGTTTTACTGCAAAACGTAGCATGTCCCGACACGAAATAACGTGCTCTCACAATCAAAACCGTGTCCAGCAGCAGTGTGAGCGTTGCGGGAAGCAGATTCCCGCAAGGATAGTTTGGCCCGACATTTACGTACTTGCAATGGTACAGTTGCCCAGTCTGCCAGCTTTCGCTGTAAGTTCTGCGGCAGTAATTTTACAGAAAGCCGTAATGCCCGACGCCACGAGGCCTCCGAATGCATTTTCAACCCCCAGCGGACACAACACACATGTCCTCAATGCCAGAAGCAATTTTCACGTAAAGACAACTTGCAAAGACACATGAAAAGGTGCATGGGAATATGTGAGCCGCCTGCAAAGAGGCAACGTGTGTCACCTCCATCTGTCGCAACCGTGACAGACCCCCAGCCCTCATCATCGGCAGGTCGCCCTGTGATTGTGGCTGGTGCAGGTGCACCAAACATGTATGGTTTTGTTGAGGCAGAAACCGCCTTCAGGAAAATTTTAAAAACATATGTTACAGAAAACAAATCAGAAGTAGCTAAAGATATTTGTAATTATTTTACGTCAAAAAAAGAAAACTTAGTAAGACAAGTTATCGAGGAAATTCGCGAACACAGGCCTATAAAATTCAATATTTGGCTCGAGTGTGACTACACTAAACCAGATCCACTCGACGAAGGCACAGACAAGCGAGCCTTCAAGACGCAAAACGTGGCTGTGTACGAACCTTCTGACGTGGCGTCCATTGTGGCTGAAAGTATTGCCAAAATTTGTCATGAGGAAGAGATATATAATGAGCAGGGGTCAGGGTGGGTTTTGTCATCTGTGAACCACCTGCAGCTGCGTGTCAACACACTGGACCCCCTCCGTGTCTCCTCATACATAGAACTGCCTCAGTCCATTAAGGATAAACATGCTGTCATCAACCCTAAAAACACCGATGATCACATGTGTTTCAAATATGCTATATTCGCAAAATACATTGATGGAGACCACCTTGAGGGCATTGACCAGCGATATGCTAAGGTGGAGACGAAATTTGATTTCTCAGGGCTTGAGTTCCCCACCCCTCTTCACCATATTAAGATCTTTGAGCGGAAAAACAAGGATGTATTTGTTAATGTGTATTCCCTAAATGCAGAGGACAAGATCATACCCGTGCGAGTATCAGTAGAAGAGAAACTTAATCATTTTGACCTGCTGCTCCTCACCACTGAAGAAAATGCTCACTACTGCTTCATTAAGAACTTTTCCCGGTTGGTACGCTCCCAGCTGACCACACATGAACATAAGGTACACATCTGCAAACGATGTTTCACATTCTACCATGATTTGCAAAGGAAATCGGGACTGACGGGACAGGAATGCTTAGAAGATCACAAGAAACACTGTTACAAGCATGCACCGACACGAATTGAGATGCCGCAGCCAGGACCTGACGGGAAACCACCCGTGTTAAAATTCAAAAATTTCCACCATGCGAGCAAGGTACCAATCGTCGTGTACGCGGACTTTGAGGCCATTCTGAAACCTGTCAGTACCTGCGAACCTGACCCTACCATGTCGTACACTTATGCCTACCAAAAACACGAGGCGTACAGTTATTGTATATATGTACAGGTGGACAACGATGTGATTCCGGCGGTACTAACATCTACGCTGCCACAAACACCAATTATTTATAGTGGTCACGACGCAGAAGAGAAATTTATGGCTGAGATAGTAAGCATTGGAAATCAAGTCAAGGACATTTATGCTACCTCCAAACCAATGTTACCTCTGACACCTGCAGAACATCATGCACATGACGTGCGGCACGGTGTTGCTACTGTACTTCTACATTCACTGCCGACAACTACAAAGTCAGGGACCACGACCACTTCAGCGGCAAGTATATCGGGGCTGCATATACCAGCTGCAACCTGCTATGTCGACGCCCGAAGAAACTCGTTGTCTTTTTTCACAACCTGGGTTACGACGAAAACATCATCGTAAGGCAGCTGGGGTATGACACCAAAGATATTTTTATTATTCCGCATACAAGCGAGAAAATGATTACGTTCACCAAGCAGCTGGGCGACCGTTTCTCCATCCAGTTTGTAGACACATTCCGGTTCATGGCACGCAGTCTTGCTTCACTGGCCGAGTACCTGCCTCAATCAAAATTCGTCAACACTGGGAAATTTTTCGACAAAGACCAACTGTCACTTGTCACCCGGAAAGGAGTTTTTCCATACGACTACGTCGATGACATGTCCAAGCTGGATGAAACCTGCCAACCTACAAAAATGGCATTCTACAACAGGCTTACCGACAATGACATCAGTGAAGAAGATTACAGCCATGCCCAGGCAGTGTGGGAAAAATTTGGGTGTTCTACGCTGGGGGACTACTCAAACCTGTACCTAAAGACAGATGTACTTATTTTGTCAGATGTGTTTGAAAATTTCAGAGACTTGTGCTTAACCACATACGGGCTGGATTGTGCACACTACGTCAGCGCTCCGGGTTTTACCTTCGACGCCATGTTCAAAATGACTGGCGTCGAGTTGGAACTGCTAACCGACTACGACATGCACATGTTCGTCGAGGAAGGTATCCGGGGCGGCGTAGCACAGTGCGTCAAGCGTCACGCAACTGCCAACATGTACGATCCCAGCTCGTATGACTCTAGCAAGCCATCCACATACTTACAATACTTGGACACAAACAATCTTTATGGTTGGGCCATGTCTCTGCCCCTACCAAAATGTAACTTCGAGTGGGTGGACACCAACATCGACGCCTTGACCATCCCTGACGATGCTGCGATGGGTTACATTTTGGAGGTGGATGTCGAGTACCCCGCGACCCTGCATGAACAGCATAAAGACCTGCCATTTCTGCCCGTGAACCAGCGTCCGCCAGGCTCGAAACAGGTGAAACTAATGACCACCCTGTACGATAAAAACAACTATGTCGTTCACTACAGGAACCTGAAGCAGGCTCTGGAACACGGGCTGAAGCTCAAGAAAATACACAGGGTGCTCCAGTTTGACCAGTCCGCATGGATGCAACCCTTCATAGACGTCAACACTGCAAAAAGACAGGCGGCAAGCAATGATTTTGAAAAAGAATTTTTTAAATTGGCCAACAATGCAAGTTTCGGAAAATTGTTATAAAACAAGAGAAAACGGCAAAAAATGGAGCTGGTGTGTAGCGAGAAGAGAATAAAGAAACTAGTGGCAAAACCAACATTCATTGACAGCACAATATACAGTGAAAATTTGTCACTAGTACACTTGCGGCACGAAACACTTCTCTTGGACAGACCTATATACGCAGGGTTCGCGGTACTGGACTTGTCTAAAACTTTAATGTACAGGTTCCACTATAATATAATGAAGACGCGGTATGGTGACGACCTTGAACTCTTATACATGGGCACTGACAGCTTCGTGTATGAAGTGTGAACTGAAGATTTTTAACGGGACTTGCACACTGATGCAAAGTTTACAGAAGAGTTCGACACCAGTGGCTACCCCGTCGACCATCCTTGCTACTCGACAAAGAACAAGAAAGTAGTAGGAATATTCAAGGACGAGGCAGGAGCCGACATTATGACCGACTTCGTGGGGCTCCGTGCGAAACTGTATGCCTACAAGTGTAGTGGTAAGGTAACGAAGAAAGCAAAAGGCATACAGAAGAGTGTTGTAAAAAATAAAATTAAATTTGAAGATTTCATTAATGTGCTACAACAACACTGCACGCTCAGAGTGAACACATAATGCATTCGGTCACACAAGCATACACTTTTTTCGGAATGTATGAACAAATTGGCCTTAACATCAACGGACGACAAGCGTCAGATACTGGAAGACGGGGTACACACGGTACCGCATGGATATATTGAACTATAGTTATTGATTTACCACAAATTTTTTCAGCACACCGGAGACCGTGCAAGAGGCATTATTTTCTTGCCAGGTAGTGCTGTACTATTTATGCAATGTGCTGTATGCTTTCACCATACTTCTGTCGTTTTACAATTATTTTTTTCTGCGTTTCCTCAAGACTTTTCTGCGATGCTTTTCCCCCCTACACACTACATAATGTGTGTGTGTTGATTGATATTCATCACTGCTTTTACTTCGCAGCACACCGGAGACCGTGCAAGAGGCATAGTTTTCTTGCCAGGTAGTGCTGTACTCTTTATGCAATGTGCTATATGCTTTCACCATACTTCTGTCATTTTACAATTATTTTTTTCGGCGTTTCCTCAAGACTTTTCTGCGTTGCTTTTTCCCCCTACACACTACATAATGTGTGTGTGTTGATTGATATTCATATCTGTTTTTACTTCGCAGCACACAGGAGACCATGCAAGAGGCATAGTTTTCTTGCCAGGTAGTGCTGTACTCTTTATGCAATGAGCTATATGCTTTAAATATACTTCTGTCGCTTTACAATTATTTCTTTCGGCTTAACCTCAAGACTTTTCTGCGTTGCATTTTTCCCCTACACACTACATATTGTGTGTGTATTGATTGATATTCATCACTGCTTTTTCTTCACAGCACACCGGAGACCGTGCAAGAGGCATAGTTTTCTTGCCAGGTAGTGCTGTACTCTTTATACAATGTGCTATATGCTTTCACCATACTTCTGTCGTTTTACAATTATTTTTTTCGGCGTTTCCTCAAGACTTTTCTGCGTTATTTTTCCCCCTACACACTACATAATGTGTGTTGATCATCTCAAGTACAAGTGACATTAACACCCAGTTTCCTTGAAGAAGAGCTACAAGTAAAGAGACGTACAGTGCATACACGGCGATGAATAACAGAAAGTGAATTAGAGAATGCGGTGTAACCCCGCCAGAGCTCTGTGAAAGTTTTGAACACAGGGTTTTGATGGTCCCAAGCCCATAAGGGGGAGGGCACTTCATTCTCAAATAAGGTGGAATAAATTGGAGAAGCCTGAGAAAACCTACTGAAGAAATTTGTACCTTCATGGGATTCGAACCTGGAAATAACGAAGTTCGTAATTCATTGGTAAGTAACTGCGAAAAAGGGACTTCTTCCTATTGGCTAATGGAAATGTTAATGGGGGAAATGGTACATAAAGTAGAAGGGGAAAAAATAATTTTTTTGGAAGGGGGGTAGGGTGGAGGGGGTGTGGTAGTTTGAGCGGGTTATAACACGAGTGACTGTGAGAGGGGAAAGTAGGGAGGGGGAAATCATCACGTGACTAACAGGCAATAAAAATAAAGGACGGGATAAGGGGGAGGGGGGATAAGTTAATATGTACAATTAAAAAGTGGTGGGGGGGGCGTCAGTGTGTCGATGGAGCTCGTCCGGGTAAGCCGTGCCGGTAGTTGATTTAATTAAATAATTTTATATAAAAAGTTTTTTTATTAAATAGTTTTTATATTAAAAAGTTTTTTACTAAAAAGTTTTTTATTAAAAAGTTTTTTTTAATAAAAATTTTATTTATTACATATGTGTGGGGTTATAAAGAAATGCGAAATCGAAAATTTTTTGGAATAAACACCAAGATGGCGGCTGGAAACAATATGGTGACCGGAAACAAGATGGAGGTAATATTTTTCTCGGGATTTTTTGAAATTTTTGAAACTTTTTTGGAAATTTTGAATTTTTTGAAATTTTCGAAATTTTGGGAAATTTTGGTAATTTGACACTCAAGGTCAAGGTCAAGGTTAAAGGTCAAGGTCATCCAACATCACAACATGGCGTGGGGCACCACACTTGGGCGGGCGCCACACTTCGGCTCCATGTCCCAGAACCGCCATAATCATACTACTCACAAGGCTACAATGTGAATCGCAATGGCAGACGACATTCTCGACATAGCACGACGAGCTGAATTTGACGACCAAATTGGAAAACTAGAATTCTATTGCTACCAATCGTATTTAAAGGGGCCTGTTCGCGCCCGGGAGAGAAGTTTGCATACCAATACAATGCCAGGATATCTACATTCTTCCTTGCCAATCATTTTGCGTGTACGAGGCTCGCTTACGAAGGCCGACGGGACTCACCCTACTACCACAAAGTTTGTTCGCAGTGGTATACGTCACCTATTTGAGCGTATTATTTACGAGTTTAACAGTGTGGCTATCGATGAAACGAGGGACGTTGGCATAACTGCCACGATAAAAAACTACCTCTCACTTACACCCAACAATCATGCTTCAGTCGAAATGACCAGTTGGGGTCTAGGCGTTAACTATAAGGTACCTGTATACGAAAATGGAAAATTCGAAGTTTGCATTCCGCTCTCCATTTTGCTCGGATTTGCTGAGGACTATAAGAAAATAGGGGCAAGACACGAACTTGTCCTGATGTTGGCTACATCCCACGTCGATGCTGTTTTAGGGGATGGTGACATTCCAGACCCAGCTGCAGTGACAGTAACTGCATTAGACTGGTTCGTCCCACATGTTACACCCAGGACACGCGAGAGGGTCAGGCTCCTTAATTACGTCAAGAAAGAGAAAGTTATCGATATTGCATTCAGAAGCTGGAGTCTCGTCACATGTCCCTCTCTAGCCACAACAGACGTAATCACTGGGTCGTAAAACCTTCATCGAGCACTGAAAAACCACGTTATGTCATACTCGCACTTCAGACGGACAAACAACACCAAATTAAAGCCGATTAATCAACTTTCGGCCATTGTAAGGTTGAAAACGTAAAAATCTTTTTGAACAGCGAAAGTTACACATATGTTGACTTGAACGCATCGTTTGACCAGGAAGGATACATGCTACCATACTATTTGTATTCTCAGTTTCAAACAGCGTACTATGGGCGAGAATCATGTCCGATACTGTCACCGCAAAAATATCGAGATATTGTTCCTTTGTTGGTTTTTGACACGTCGAAACAAAACGAGCGAGTACAAAACAGTACGGTTGATTGCAGAATTGAAATTATTTGGAAGGAAAACGTCCCACAAAACACAGCTGCTTACTGCCTTATTATACACGATAGAATAGTGAACTACGACTGTTTCTCGGGCTTGGTAAAATTAGTCAACTAGGAACATGTAAATACATAGTGTTTAAAGGATGGAACAACAGTTGCTAACATAATGCACTGTAATATGCAAGGTTTCCAGAGCCAAAACGGATTCGTGCTTAAAGAAATCGGAGTGACTTATGAGGATGATGGCGAGACCCGAACCCAAACTTTCCGTCCCCCGTACCCGTGGAAACTCCTGGATGAGAATAGCAAAAAAAACGCATGGCTTACGAAACACTTTCACGGTCTTGACTGGAACGATGGTGAAATACCGTATGGAAAGCTTCAGATGAAATCGCCGCACTACTGAATAAAGACGTCAAGACTGTATACGTAGCGGGATTAGAACAGAAAAGAATTTAAGCGAATTGTGTATAAAAGACTTGGAAATAGTAGACGTGCAGGAGGAATACGGATGTCCGTCACTGCGAAAACTAGCGAGCATGTTTGATCGTAAATTTGTAAATGTAGCGAAAAATTCACAGTTATTGTACTAATGGGGTTCTGTACATATTATTGCACAATATGGCGCAAGAAAATAGTACCACCGGTATCGTTATAGTGATTGCATTGCACACTTTTCCGCCCAGAACAAGTTTCTGACACGAACCCAGGTTATCCCGACTCGGAAGACGCTGTGTGTCAATGCAGATGCATGGGTTGTATTAGCTGCTGGATCGAACGCATTTTATGTGGTTTTGCGCAATTGCGGGAATAGTGACGTCATCAGTACTCGAGTATATAAATACCCTGAAATCAGCAAATATTCGGTTGAAGACGAGAAGTGGAGCGAACAAGATGACACAATTTCACCCATTAAATACATACGTAAGTGTCAGTCCTGGAGATGGGCGCATCTCGTATTCGTTCTGGGGCTCTGGTTTTCTGCGTACGTACGAGGAAGAGTGTGACGGAAACAAACATTGGTTATTTTCTCAGTTTCCAACATCATACGAACGGACTCAACAACAAATTACGTGCTGTACGCCAGGAAACTGTGTGGTACACTACATGAGACATGATATGTCACTTCCAGCTACCGTGGATCAAGTGATCCAATTTGCTACAAATCAAGAAGAAAACACCGCTTATCCACCACCAGCCTTCACAAGCACAGAGGTACATGCTCCGGACTGTGTTGACGAATCGTGTGGCGATCATCCGTCAATAGATTATTTGCCTCAATCATCGTGTGAAGCTGCTACCCAGACCCTCAAACGCCGAAAACCATATCAACATCATATCACTGCCTGCTCTACTAGACCGAAAGAATATACAGTGCACGAACCGAGCAGCGAACCCAGACCATGTAAGCTGCGACGCCCCACAACAGACGTCTATGTTCCAGATGCAGTGACCAAAAAAATATCACGTTTGCAAAGCCAACTAGAAACACAAAGACTAGTAATTCATGTGTATGAATCAATGCTGAAATATATTACTGATGTATAGAATGTTTAGTTAACAAATATATGTAATTTTAGTCTGTAATAAATTATATCTTTTTTGTAAATTGATTGGTGAGTTATTATTTTATAAAAAATACATAGGATAAAATTTTAATAATTAAACTCAGGGCTCTCTGTGTTGAGAACAGAGTGTACACGGTACATATTTTATTCTACCTGCGACTGGCTTTGGACTTTGTCCTCTCGGCTGCTGCTACAGTATCATCTAAGCAGACGGGAGGCTGGCATGTCGAGGCGGGGAATAGTGAGGGTATGAAAAAACCCAGCCTCATATAAAGGTGCTTGAGAATTGCCACGGTCAAGTCGAGAGAGAGGGAAATACATTTTACATCTCTCTTCATTACCGTGCCTGTATTTGCAAAGTACAGTGTATCCTCGTGCAGGGGAGATGAAAAATTTGCAGGGTCATGTAGTGAGAGACAGAGCGACAGAGACAGAGAGACACGAGCGAGCCGAGACAGAAGAATGTTCTCGTAATTTATTTAACATTGCTAACCTCTAGAAAGGTGTCTGTGAATTAATAAAGGAGTGAGAGAGCAAATGCACTCTGTTCCTTTTCACTGTGTGCCCCGCCCAAAAAGGCGTGCATGGAGCGGATAGGTGCCCCGATAGGGGAGGGGGAAATTGAAGTAAACGCTGTAGGTGGGATCAACGAGAAGAGGGGGATTTTTTTAAAAATATTTATTGGTTATTGATTAATTTATTTTAAAACGTTAATTAATAAATAATATAAATATTTACTAGCAAGTCACGAAATTATTTTTGCTTTTACATTACTTAAAAATTTTTAATTTTATAGATAATAAAGGAGAAATTTTCACTTCTCCGCGGATACGATCTTTTCGCGGAAGAATACACACGCTGTGCTATACTATATAAGACGGTAACACGACTGAGCGCACTTCACTTTTTAATGCGACGTCATCTGGTGTTCTCGGGGTCTTCCAGGGTCTACCAGCGCTTCCGTACTTCAATTCTGCTCTACTCATTAAGGTAAGTTATATTTTTCTCCGCGACGAGCGGTGCTGTAACGTCGGACAGAAAGCACACTCGGCCTTGATGTACGTCCTTGTCTAGATATGCAGTGTGTGCGTGACTGCTGCGTCACTCGTACGTGATGATATCGTCCCAGCTGAGAGCCTATTATGTAACTGTCGCTACACTGGCCTTCAACACATCTGCGGCTTGTTAATCGTAATAAAAATACTTCCCTATACATTTTCGTGCATTTATAGTTCATTATCTAAACACGAGTACTCTGGACTAATACATCCATTTGAATTTCCGTATGATTAGTGAAATACTTTAAACATATTGCAGTATTTAGTTTCCAAAACAGTGTTACCTTCATCAGTATTATTAAACACTGTGCAATTTATATATATTCAGCTTTCCCCCCATTTATAGAAATGTGACTAACAATGTCTCTTTTATCACAAACCGAGAATATAATACTAGAGATTCGCACCCGAAACAGTAACTGAACCACGTAGGACAGTACATAATAATACTTTTAATTATTGATAATGTATGTCAGCACTCAAATGTAATTCTATTTAGGGAGGACCCTTAACAAACTGTAATCTAAAATTAAATTTTCTTATTGCGGTCATATACATTTACAGTACTAAGTTTAAAATCATGTACGCTTATGTAATATTTGTTATGTGTAAGTTTAAAGGACACGTAAAAATTATTTATTTTTATAGTCTCCAGTTAACTTCGCCCACGTCGAGAACCGATTTTCGTCGATCTCCGTGGACAGGCAACTGTAGAGCCTTCAGTTCTTTCTGTGATTTCCGGTACGTGCAAATCGTTACGGTTTTACGATGTTTTATGATGTAGATATACAGTTTTCCATTATGTACCTGTATGTTTCAGTCTCCAGTTCCTCTTCTCTGCGTCGAGTTCCGGTTTCGTCGAGCTCCGTAGAGAGAAAACTGTCGAGCCTTCTGCCTTCCTGGGTACTGCCAACTCTATTTGCTACTTCCGGTAAGTTGAAAATAATTACTTAGTATTTTCCTTTAGTGCTTATAATCGCTATTACCTTAGTTTAATCATATCGTTCCTGTATGTCACAGCGCGCCTTCGTGAGACGAGCCAGGGGCCCGTCGACGTCCAGGGTTCCGTCGTCGTGGAGTCTACGGTCCCGAGTTCAACTCCAACTTCGTCAACTCCTTTGGTGAGTTATCACACATGTATTACAGCTGAGTTTTCAACTGCTGCAAAATTTTTTTCTCTGACCTTAGACCACACATACATGGCTAATACACGCATGTATTATATGTGTATTTGTGATCGGGTTTGAACTTGATCATCTGATGTGTGTTTAAGGCCGAGTTTGAACTTGCTCTGTCTGTGTTGGTGTGTGAATGTATATGCGTATGTAGTTGAATGCATGCATGTGTGAACGTGTATTAACTTGCTCATCTGATGTGTGAGCGTGATCGAGTTTGAACTTGATTAGCTAGATGTGTGTGTAAGGTCGAGTTTGAACCTGATCAGCTGGTGTGTGTATTTGTGCGAATGTATGTGGGTGATCGTGTATAAACTTGCTGAATGTGTACGTATATATGTTTACAAAGTGCTTGTCCTCTTTTTTCAGCAATGTGTTTGAAATAATGTTGTGGTGTGTACATGACATTTTTTATGTTGCAGTTTGACGTGATGCAGCGTGACGCCGTGACTTCCCGTGTCGTGCCCGCAATCCAAGTTTCAGGAGCGGGGCTCCTGCCTGCTTCGACTCTCCCTCCACTACAGCCTGCCACACCAGCTTCAACTCTCCGCCAGGCCAACGGAGTAAGGGCCGGTTGCACCAACGAGCTGTCCAAACCAAGATCGTACGATCTTGGTTCCGACCCATTCTATAGTCCGATCCTAGTTCCAGTATAAACGTGTTGTACCAAGCAAAACTCTCGAGTTCCGATCTTGGATTCCACGATCTTGTTTGTACTGTTGATAATCGATAGTTAAAATGAAAGGCGTGTTTTTATTGGTAGTCTAGTTTCGATATTTTAAAGAGAATATATTTTTTAATTGTGAAATTATGACTCTCGATGTTGGCTATTCTTATAATGAATGTTTATGTTTGTATTTAATATCATGGTTGTAAGATTGTTTCACGATGGATGTTAATTTATCAGCAAATAAGAGTATTTTTACCGAAAAAGACAAACTATTAATTGTAGATTTGGTAGAAGAAAGATTGAGCGTTATTAAATGTAAAAGAACAGACGGAGCATTTTGCAAACAGAAAGAAGCGGCAATCAACTGGAGATGACAGTATTCCATTTTGTGCACCTATGTCCAATAATCTTTCAACATAATCATCGTCTCCAGTTTCTGAATCTGATGAAAACATAATTACCGGTAACAACAGACGATCAGAAAATTAAAATTGTTTTCACACAATTTGAAAGCAGGCATAGAAGTAAATAAGGATACTACTTTGCTTTATTTATCTCTGGATGGTAATTCGAACGCTCGATCTCGGATCGGAACCATCAAAATCGGTGGTTCGCAGCAAAGTTCCTATCGATCTCCAGTCATAGTCTGAACTCGAATGGTGCAACACGAATGTATGTCCAATCGAAGATCAGATCTAGGTTCAGGAGACGAACTTCAATGATGCAACCGGGCCTAAGTCCAGCTACTTTTTCGTGCATGTACTGCAGCGTATGTTTTACTGCCAAACGCAACATGCTCCACCACAAAATAACTTGCCCTCAAAATCCAAACAATGTCCAGCAGCAGTGTGAGCGATGCGGGAAGCAGATACCCCGCAAAGACAACTTGGCCCGTCATTTACGCACTTGCAATGGTACAGTTGCCCAGCCTGCCAGCTTTCGCTGTAAGTTCTGCGGCAGTAATTTTACTGAAACCTATAACGCACGTCGGCACGAAACCTCTAAATGTGTTTTCAACCCCCAGCGGACACAACACACATGTCCTCAATGTCAGAAGGAATTTTCACGTAAAGACAGCTTGCAAAACACACAAAGCGGTGCAAGGGAACATGTGAGCCACCTGCAAAGAGACAATGTGTGACACCACCATCTGTCACCACAGCGTCAGACCCCCAGCCCTCAATATCGACAGGTCGCCCTGTGATTGCTGCTGGTACAGGTGCATCTAATACCTATGGCTTTGTCGAGGCAGAAACCGCCTTTAGAAAAAATTTAAAAACATACATTACCGAAAACAAATCAGGCTCAACAAAAGATATTTGTAATTATTTGACATCAATAAAAGAAAATTTAATAAGACACGTTACCGAAAAAATTCGTGAAAACGTGCCTGTAAAATTCAATATTTGGCTTGAGTGCGACTACACTAAACCAGGTCCACTCGATGAAGGTACAGACAAGCGAGCCTTCAAGACGCAAAACGTGGCGGTGTACGAACCTTCAGACGTGGCATCCATTGTGGCTGAAAGTATAGCCAAGATTTGCCACGAGGATGAGACGTACAAGGAGCGTGGATCAGGGTGGGTTTTGTCATCTGTGAACCACCTGCAGCTGCGTGTCAACACACTGGACCCCCTTCGTGTCTCCTCGTACATAGAACTGCCTCAGTCCATTAAGGATAAGCATGCAGTCATCAACCCTAAAAACAGCGATGATCATATGTGTTTCAAATATTCTATTCTTGCAAAATACATTGAAGGTGAAAATCCCCAGCGCATTGACCAGCGATACGCTAACCTTGATTTAAAATTTGATTTCTCAGGGATTGATTTCCCCACCCCTCTTCATCAAATTAAGATCTTTGAGCGGAAAAACAAGGATGTATCTGTTAATGTGTATTCGCTAAATGGAGAGGATAAGATCATTTCCGTGCGTGTAGCAGTAGAAGAGAAACTTAATCATTTTGACCTGCTGCTCCTCACCACTGAAGAAAACGCTCACTACTGCTACATTAAGAACTTTTCCCGGTTGGTGCGCTCCCAGTTGTCCGCACATGGACATAAAATACACATCTGCAAATGATGTTTCACATTCTACCATGATTTGCAAAGAAAATCGGGACTGACGCGACAGGAATGCTTACAAGAACACAAGAAACACTGTTACAAGCATGCACCCACACGTATTGAGATGCCACAGCCAGGACCTGACGGGATACCACCCGTGTTAAAATTCAAAAATTTCCATCACGCGAACAAGGTACCAATCGTTATGTACGCAGACTTTGAGGCCATTCTGAAACCTGTAAGTACCTGCGAACCTGACCCTAGCACGTCGTACACCTACACCTACCAAAAACACGAGACATATAGCTACTGTATGTATGTACAGGTGGACAACGACGTGATTCCTGCGGCAGTAACATCTACGTTGACACAAACGCCATTAATTTACAGTGGTCAGGACGCAGAAGAGAAATTTATGGCTGATATTGTGAATATTGGAAAACAAGTGAAAGATATTTATGCTACCTCCAAACCAATGTTACCTCTGTCACCTACAGAACAACATACACGTGTACACGCGACACGGTGCTGCTACTGTTCTTCTACATTCACCGCCGATAACTACAAAGCCAGAGACCACGACCACTTCAGCGGCAAGTATATCGGAGCTGCATGTACCACCTGCAACCTGCTTCGTCGACGCCCGAAGAAACTCATTGTCTTCTTTCACAACCTGAGTTACGACGAAAACTTCGTTGTTAGGCAGCTGGGGTATGACAACAATGATAAATTTATTATTCCGCATACAAGCGAAAAAATGATTACGTTCTCGAAGCAGCTGGGCGACCGTTTCTCCATCCAGTTTGTAGACACATTCCAGTTCATGACACGCAGTCTTGCTTCACTGGCCGAGTACCTGCCTAAATCAAAATTCATCAACACCAAGAAATTTTTCGACCAAGACCAACTGTCACTTGTCACCTGGAAAGGAGTTTTTCCATACGATTACGTCGATGAGATGTCCAAGCTGGATGAAACCTGCCTGCCAACGAAAACGGCATTCTACAACAGGCTTACCGACAGTGACATAAGTGAAGAAGATTACAGGCATGCTCAGGCAGTGTGGGAGAACTTTGCATGCACAAAACTGGGGGACTACTCAAACCTGTACCTAAAGACAGATGTACTCATTTTGTCAGACGTAGGCCTATTTGAAAACTTCAGAGACCTGTGCTTAACCACATACGGGCTGGATTGTGCACACTACGTCAGCGCCCCGGGTTTTACCTTCGATGCCATGTTGAAAATGACTGGCGTCGAGTTGGAACTGCTTACCGACTATGACATGCACATGTTTGTCGAGGAAGGGATCCGGGGCAGCGTAGCACAGTGTGTCAAGTGTCACGCAACTGCCAACAACGTGTATGATCTCAGCTCGTATGACTCTAGCAAGCCGTCCACATACTTGCAATACTTGGACGCAAACAATATTTATGGTTGGGCCATGTATTTGCCCCTACCAAAATGTAACTTCGAGTGGGTAGACACCAACATCGACGTCTTGTCTGTACCAGACGATGCTGCGAGGGGTTACATTTTGGAGGTGGATGTCGAGTACCCCGCGACCCTGCATGAGCAACATAAAGACCTACCATTTCTGCCCGTGAACCAGCGTCCGCCAGGCTCGAAACAAGTGAAACTCATGACCACTCTGTACGACAAAAACCACTATGTCGTTCACTACAGGAACGTGAAGAAGGTGCTGGAACACGGTCTGAAGCTCAAGAAAATACACAGGGTGCTCCCGTTTGAACAGTCCGCGTGGATGCAACCCTTCATCGAAGTCAACACTGCAAAAAGACAGGCGCAAACAATGATTTTGAAAAAGAATTTTTTAAATTAGCCAACAATGCAAGTTTCGGAAAATTGCTCGAGAATAAGAGAAAAAGTCAAAAAATGGAGCTGGTCTGTAGCGAGAAGAGAATTAAGAAACTAGTATCAAAAGCAACATTCATTGATAGAACAATATACAGCGAAAATTTGTCGTTCGTACACCTGCGGCACGAAACACTTCTCTTGGACAGACCTATATACGCAGTGTTCGCGGTACTGGACTTGTCTAAAACTCTAATGTATAGGTTCCATTACAATATTATGAAGACGCGGTAAGGTGACGACCTTGAACTCTTGTACATGGACACTGACAGCTTCGTGTATGAAGTCAGAACTGATTATTATTACCGGGACTTGCACACAGATACACCAGTGGCTACCCCGTCGACCATCCTTGCTACTCGACAAAGAACAAAAAATTAGTAGCAAATTCAAGGACGAGGCAGGAGCTGACATTATGGCCGACTTCGTGGGGCTCCATGTGAATCTGTATGCTTACAAGTGCAGTGGTAAGGTAACGAAGAAAGCAAAAGGCATACAGGAGAGTGTTGTAAAAAATAAAATTAAATTTGAAGATTTCATAAATGTGCTACAACAACACTGCAGGCTCAGAGAGAACACGTACAGCATTCGGTCACACAAGCATACACTTTTTTCGGAATGTATAAACAAATTGGCCTTAACATCGATGGACGACAAGCGACACATACTTGAAGACGGGGTACACACGGTATCGCTTGGATATGATGAGATATAGTTAAGTCTTCTCCACAATATTTTTTCACTCGTCGGTGACCATGAAAGAGGCGATGTTTTCTTGTCTGGTAGTGCTGTATTCTTTATGCAATGTGCTATATTATTTCACCATACTTCTGTTGTTTTACAATTATTTCTTTCGGTGTTTCCTCAAGACTTTTCTGCGTTGTTTTTTCTCCCTACACACTAGAGAATCTGTGTGTTGATTGATATTCATCACTGCTTTTATTTCGCAGTACACCGGAGACCGTGCAAGAGGCATTGTTTTCTTGCCAGGTAGTGCTGTACTCTTCATGCAATGTGCTATATTCTTTCACCGTACTTCTGTTGTTTTACAAATATTTCTTTCGGCGTTTCCTCAAGACTTTTCTGCGTTGTTTTTTCCCCTACACATTAGAGAATTTGTGTGTTTATGATGATATTCATCACTGCTTTTACTTCGCAGCACACCGGAGACCGTGCAAGAGGCAATGTTTTCTTGTCAGGTAGTGCTGTACTCTTTATGCAATGTGCTATACTCTTTCATCATACTTCTGTTGTTTTACAATTATTTCTTTCGGCGTTTCCTCAAGACCTTTCTGCGTTGTTTTTTCCCCCTACACACTAGAGAATCTGTGTGTGTGTTGATGATATTCATCACTGTTTTTCTTTCGCAGCACACCGGAGACCGTGCAAGAGGCATTGTTTTCTTGTCAGGTAGTGGTGTACTCTTTATGAAATGTGCTATATGCTTTCACCATACTTCTGTTGTTTTACAATTATTTCTTTCGGCGTTTCCTCAAGACTTTTCTGCATTGTTTTTTTTCCCTACGCACTAGAGAATCTGTGTGTTGATCATCCCATGTACAAGTGACATTAACACCCAGTTTCCTTGAAGAAGAGCTACAAGTAAAGAGACGTACAGTGCATACACCGCGATGACTAACTGAAAGTGAATTAGAGAATGCGGTGTAACCTCGCCAGAGCTCTGTGAAAGTTATGAACACAGGGTTTTGATTGTCCCAAGCCCATAAGGGAAGGGCACTTCATTCTCAAATAAGGTGGAATAAATTGGAGGAGCCTGAGAAAACCTACTGAAGAAATTTGTATCTTCCTGGGAATCGAACCTTGATATAACGAAGTTCGTAATTCATGGGTTAATAACAGTGAAAAAGGGACTTCTTCCTATTGGCTAGTGGAAATGGTGGTGGGGGCAAAGGCAAATAAAGTAGAAAGGGAAAAAACTATTTTTTTGGAAAGGGAAGAGTGGGGTGGAGGGGGTGTAGTAGTTTGAGCGGGTTATAACACGAGTGACGTGAGAGGGGGAAGTAGGGAAAGGAGGGGGAAATTCATCAATTGACTAACAGCCAATTAAATTAGAGGAATGGGTAGAGATAGGAGGAGGGGGGATAAGTTAATATATACATGTAAAAAGTGGTGAGGAGAGTCAGTGTGTCGATGGAGCTCGTCCGGGTAAGATGTGCCGGTTGTTGATTTAATTAAATAATTTTTATATAAAAATTGTTTTTATTAAGTAGTTTTTTTATTAAAATTTTTTTTATTAAAAAGTTTTTTTTAATTAAATATGTGCAGGGTTATAATGGAATGCGAAATCAAAAATTTTTTGAAGAAACACCAAGATGGCGGCCGGAAACTAGATGGTGGTCTGAAACAAGATGGCGGTAATATTTTTTTCGGAGTTTTTCGGAATTTTTTGAAATTTTTTGAAAATTGTAATTTTTTTTAAATTTTCGAAATTTTGGAAAATTTGGGTAATTTGACACTCAAGGTCAAGGTTAAAGGTCAAGGTCATCCAACATGGCGGCCGGAGGTTGTGATGTCACAACATGGCGGGGGGCTCCTCACACCGACTCCATGTGCCAGAACCGCCATAATCATACTACTTATACTTGATATAGATCAGTTTTGAAATCAATACTATGCACGAAACTTCTCTCCGATGTTCGAACGGGCCTGACAATTTCGGATAGTAGCAATGAAATTCTAGTTTTTATATTTGGTAGTAAAATTCACCTTGTTGTGTTACATAGATAATGTTGTCTGCTTTTGTGAATCATTATGTATCCTTGAGTGTGGGAAACTTGACGTTAGTATCTTTTAGCACACCGACTACTCGCATACTACTAAACCTGGTTTCGATAGGGCGCTTACCTGTATTCTACCAAACTTTAGGCTTATATTTTCAAATGTACTTTTTATGAACTCATGTAATTTATTGGGGTACGAATTATGATGAATTCAGATATTGAAACGCAAATTAAAAATGAATAGCAGTAGTATATGAATAAAAATTAACTGATTGAAATTTTCAATATTTTTGGAAGAACTATGTTATAATATTTGTTTCTATGTGTATATTTTCTAGATAGGTTTTGTGTGCAACTATTATAAATATGTGTAGGGTAGAAGGAGTGGGCATTTATAGTTAAGACGAGCAATACACAAATGCTAGTTCTGTATGTAAGCTAGATGGGGTGAGTGAAAGATTTTGGTAAGTGCTCAACTTCGAAATCTTTTGTGCTGGAAGAATGGTTAGGTTTAAATCTGACTGTGAGATAGGAACTTGAAAGGAAAGAAAGAAGTATTAGAACTGGAATGCACGTGGAAGAAACTCTTGAAGGCATGAAATAATGAATTTGATTTCTAATTTGCATACCATGTGTGAAAGTGAATGAAGAAAAAACTAAAGCTTACACATACAATCTTTTTACTCGCGCTTATGAGATGAATACCATGAATTTCGCTTTCATGTTTCGCATCGTATATGTTTTTTGTTGTTGGTGAAAACTGAACGAATAATACTGAATGAGAACTTCCATCTTGAATGAAGATTCCTCTAATGGAACCTACCTTACCCTACGAGGAATGTTACAAGCTACTGGCTGTACCGTAACCTTCTACAGTTACGACCTTCGGGAAGGAACTAGGCGTATTTTATAAAATGGAAAACGTCGACGTAATTTAAGGTGAGAAAATTGAATCTCATTGTTTGTATGTCGAGACAAAATACAGAGTCAAATCACTAACTAAAATGTGTTTATTTCCTTTATCTCTCAAACGATATTTGTTAGTACTAGCAAATACATGTGAAAATGTATGAATATGCTTGAAAACAAAAAATATTATAAATATGGTCACAATCAAGAAAACAGTACTTGATAAAAGATAAAAGGATATAACTTATAATTATGACTGAGGTAAGTATACGAATAGATGCTGTCGGGAGAGGTGATATTTTAATAGTAAATTGGTAAAATCATACCAGTGATGATGGAAAAATATTCGCATATGTTCTTACAATAAGAAGGTATTTATGAAGAAAAATATGTGTGTGAGCATGAAGTCGGATTACGGCAGTGTTATTCGTAGTACGTATCAGTGTAAAAACTATGTAATCTGGTTTGGACTAAGCAGTAAATTGAAAAGACACATGAGATAGTGTTTGTAAAGGTCTCGTCTTACTCCCTGTAAGTCATTATTTAAGGAAATTTAGACCGACACTTGGCTATAGTTTAACTTCATGAGAATCAACTTTTACGCCTTGTAGACACCAGTGCAACTAGTGCGACAAGAAATTTGCATATGGATATGCTGGAAGGAGAAAAATAATAATTATATATAAAATGAACCCAGGAAAGTAGATAGGTTATATATGTCCAAGGACAAGTGACTGGTGGCTACGGAGGTTCTGAGTTTCGGCCGCCATCTTGGATGACATCACCGCCGCCATCTTGGATGACATCACCGCCGCCCACTTGGATGACATGCCCTGTTGCCATCTTGGATTACGTCACTTTCAAAATTTTCCAAAATTAAAAAAAAAATCTAAAAATTATTTTGGATCCATCTGCCACCTTGGAACTATCCCCCCACCCCCAATTTCAACAGTCATTTGCTTATATGTTTTGAAGCCTGCCATATTTAATTTTTAAATTCCCTCCAATTTTCAACAGTCATTTGTTCCCATAGCCTGGAGCCTGCCATATTTAATTTTTTTTTAATTCCCACCAATTTTCAACATTCATTTGCTTACATGTTCTGGAAGCCACCATATTCAATTTTTCAAAATTCCCACCAAATTATCTACTTAAACCACTCGTTTGATTAATCGAATATATTTCGCTCTAGCAATGACCACCAGGGTTTTGAGCAGCCATCTTTGCTTCCTATTTACTCACTTTGAATCAACTCCACCAGTATACATATGTGCTTAAGAGTGGTGGGTAATGTACCATAGGCAGGAACTCTCGCCCCTATCATCACTATTATGTTTTCATGCATACCTCCAAGCAACTAGATTGACAAGTCTTGACAAGTATTATACATACCGCTGTATCACCGACATCAAGATATTCATTCTCAATCATTGCATATTTTAAAACTTTTTATAGTTATTAATTATAAGGTAATAGTGCGCATGAAAATTCTGATTGAGTGTACAAGGACTGATGCATCTGATGCTCTTTAAGAAAAGTTATGACAGGCGAATAATGCATCTCAACTCATGAAATTATAAGTTTTAAAAATAATAAATTTATTAATAAAACACTACATACACTATACACTATATACAGAATGCACTATCATTCTTGAGACGACTAGGCAGGTCCTAGCCCCACCAACATCTGGAGGAGAAGAGTTTAGTCCTCGAAGCGAGCGGTGGCGGTAATGAGGATCTCTGCCATGACATGCTGAGCCTGTAGCTGGTGCTGCAGGTCCAGGATTTCCTCATGCTGGTCCCGAACCTGGGCCCGCAGCGCACAGGGCTCTCGCCGCACTTCCTCCCTAGCATCCACATCTTCCTCCTGCTCTTCCTGTTCACTATCGCTGTACACTTCATCCAGGTCCCTGGTTCGTACGATGGATGAACCCATTGTTGAACACAGTTCGTACTCACTGCCTTCATCCTGAAGGGGCAGAACCTCAACCTTGGAGACATCGGTCATGGTAGCCCTGCAGCATTGTTCTCTTCATCGCTCCACAGCGGTGGTAGAGTTGGGTGTACTAGTGTAGCTGATTTACGAACTGGCGACCTGCTTCGATCGCGCATAATACGATTGAGGGATGATGCTGGAGTATATGCCTCCTTATAAGTTGAATTATATCATTAAATGCTTCGACGTCTTCCTCTAGCAAGACACGGAACACTTCCTGCTAACTCGACAAGTCAATATGAACTGGTAGAGGTGCAAACACCTGCCAGCCTCCCTGTACGCATCCTCTCTTTGCACATCAGACGGGTCTCTACATGCTCGCCGAGCATGATACAACAGAATCTGCGGCCACGCCTCGAGAGGACGAGATGACGAAACTGCATGGCTTACTACCGACCAGCTCATCGCCTCGAGTTCCAACACGCTCAGAGTACATGTGCACAGTCATCACAGACTGTCTTTCAGGCACCCCAGTAGCAGTTTTATACCATTGCCAGTAAAAGAACATTTGCTAATAAATAATAACACAGAAATTTAGTTTTATACAATTATATTTATTTATTCCTTCATACATAATTCACTTTATTTCAACATAATGCCCGATTGACGATTCCAACTGTCGTGGCTTGCACCGAACCCCAGTCATTGCACAAGAACCTTATTTACTTTCTTTTTCAATGCCTTCTTGACCAAATACGTGTTTGGATACTTGGTAACTTGAATTTCTTCGCTGTAGAAGCCTCCTCGAATAGCCTTGCCGTCCACATCTTCTAGGTAGTAGGTCCTTGGTTCGAAGTGACGAAACTTGACCACTTTAAATATTCCAGTGCTCCAGTTTGGTGTGCAGCCTTTCGTAAATGTTCCCTTCACTCGCGATATCCTTACATAGTCTCGAACCTTCACTTTAGGCTTGTGCAGGTCCAGTTTCTTCTAATTTTTATAAACAGTGTGCAGTAAAGAGTTGTCTTTGACATCCACAGGCTTCATGTTCGTGGTCCTATGTACTTTATTATTATATATTGACACAAGCTCGGGTAATATATCCATCCACTTGTAGCTCATTGTGCTGAAAATTTTTTCCAGATGTCATTCTTCGGTGTACGATTAAAATGTTCACGATACTAGCCTTAAGATCACTAGGTATTTTAAGTTTTGACATCAGTGCTTAAAATGACTGAATGTAGAATTATTTGCAGATGTCAGTATGTAAATTCTTGCTCGAACCTCTATCTTGCAAAACAATGTTCATTGTATTTGTTATATCCCCACCACTCTTAATTTTTATGGTCACAGCCCACGAATATGTATGACCCACACAACTACATGCATTCTCCTCACGCTCCGCAATCTGTTCCACATGCTCTGCAATCTGCTCCGCACAAGACTATGTGTGCTCCGTACAAGACTATGCATGTTCCGCAAATGTCTCAAAACCCATTTACTTATACTGTGTTTGACACCGCACACTCTCTGCACGTTCCGCACAAGTCTCCGCACGATCCTCCTCACTCTCCTCACATCTCCATATCCTCCACGCACAGTTCCATCCTCTCTGTATACCTCACACCATCCATCCACAAATTCTGTGTGCTCCGACCTCCTTTCGTTTGTCATTAGTTTTGTTGTGTTGAAACTATTTCTCATTAATTTTACTTATGTATGACTTACAAATTTAAGCTATCGTACATTGAACTTAAAATAATATACATCTCCAGTCCACTCACATCAGACTTTTACAATGACTTATATAGTATTCATACCTACCTTGTGTAGCAGGATTTATATTATTTTTATACTATGACTAAAGTATTCTTTGCTTCCGCTTATTTTATTTAAACTTTCAAGTCACAGGAGCAGAATTGAACTATCCAGTTCCAGCCTACTGTTGCCTGAGACAAACCATCACAGCATGACTTAATTTGACATGGTGTAATCCACCCCCACGCCATGTTAAGCACTTAACATACCGTATGAAGTTAATTATCAATGTTCTCATCCATCTACATAAATCTCAGCTTGTCAATTATTTGTATTTTTAGGGTTTACAGTCTGCCAAACAGAGGGTCTTAAAGATGTCCTGATTTATAATTTATAAATGTTATTTGTTTGTTCCAATATTCAATTATTCCATAGCACTATTGTTTAATCATACCATTATTCTTAAATGCCATATTTTTAATTTTTCAAACGTAGAATCGGTAATTATTTAAATTTTAAAATTAATTTTTTTAAATTTTAAATTAAATTTAATAATTTTAAAAAAAATTATGTATGCAAGACTTTAAACATTATCCTGTATAGGTGTACAGGATATAAAAATAATTTTTGTTATCTTATGAAATGATCCCTGTGCTAGAATTTGCAAATATTATCTACTATGATTTAAGGAAATTAGGCTCCAAGTACATGCCCGAACTTCTTTCTTGGCTATTCAGTTGATCCGATAGGAACAGAGGCATAAGTAATCTTTTGCCAATGTTGAACGGTAATGGTGTTCTCCAGAACAATAAAAGTTTCGTTTTTATTTTGGTTATAATATATCACAGTATTCGTCGTTTATGGGGGAGGGGGGGGGGGAAAGAGTCCACATTGACCCATTACACTTTTAAAATTAAAAAGGGGGAAGTCCGGGGGTATGTGCACGAGAAAGTTTGATTAATGAAAAGTGGGGCTATTTAAAAGTGTTACTATTCTAAATGCTATCTATATATACTAACACACAGATCTTTGATAAATCATTATCTCCATCAAATAGTGTGGTAATTATTTCATTGCCCTTCTGAAAATGTAATTGTTTACCATTTTTTTCTGTGATTGAGGACTGATATTTATATGCTTTTAATTTTATTCTGGTTGCAGGAGTTGAATGATAATATAATCTGGCGCAAGGGAACTTGCTATAGAACATAGAGATGTCACGAAGGATGTTATCCCATATATTTCAGTTATTGTTGATTCAGGGTGATCGGCTCGCAGTCATGGCTATCGCTACACTGCGAAAAGTTGTGTAGCATACATAATTGGGATGCGTACCAATAAAGCGTTGGATGTAGGGCTCCGATGTAAATATTGTAGCATGTGCAAGTATAGAAAGAAGAAGGGGCTGGAACCTCACCAAAACAACTGCTTAAAAATTGGGATGATTCATCGGCTACAATGGAAATGGATATGATTGTTGAATCGTTTCAAAGAAGCATGCAGCTTCATGGCCTACAAAATCACACAGTTATTGGTGACGGCGATTCAAGAGAACTTCACAACTTGAATAAATCTGTTCCTTACTCAAAGTATATCACCATAGTTAAATGTGTCAACCACACTGTTAAGAATTTCATAAAAGGTCTTTAAGCTCTTCAAACGGATTTAGTATTTACCAATACAATTTTTTCTCATGCTACAATCAAAAGATTGAAAAATGCTGCCCAAGGAGCAATTAGTCATAACTCTACAACTGCAGATGTTTCAGCATAGAAAGAAGACCTAATAAATGGACAATTCATGCATTCGGTAACCACACACATTGCAAGCCTTGCCTTTATTCTAAATGTGGAGAAACAGCTAATCTCGGAGAAGAGCTGCAACATGCATACGAGAAAGCTAAATCACACTTACAATCACTCATAAGCAAAAGTTTTCAACTAATTAGTAACTGTACAAGCAATGCAGCAGAAAAATTCATGAAACTTCTTGCTAAATTTGTGGTGAGGAAACAAGTAAAAGGGGAAATCGTGCATCGTTCACTGTCAGCAAAAAAAAGCTGCAGTTCTTTATTTTCAACTGGGCCCTCTTGGCGACACACACCAATAAGATCTGTTGCCAAAAGAAGTCCACCTTCTATCATGAAGATGTCATGTCAGCAAAGAGAGAGGGCTAGAGTATGATGTATTAAATCTCTGTTGAAAAACAAACGAGAAAGTAAACCACAAAGAGAATCTCCTATATCCTTGGACTCGTCCGTTAGTGAAAGGAAAAAATCAAAGAAGTCAAATGAAGGAATTCGTGACTATGGCGATCTATGTAACCGATTGGATATTGACGACAATTAAATGGAAGATTAAAAAAAAGAAAAACTGAAAGAGTTTGATTTAGTGACGATAAAAGAAAATCGCTGGAGTTAAATACAAGAATACAAACTGAAAATTAAAAATGGTTCTCTGCTCGAAAGGACATATCAATTGCTTCAAACTTCGAACATGTGTGCAACTACGAAAATAGGTCAAAATGGACTTCAGTACTAAAAAAGTTGCTGTACGCAAGACATCGTTCCCGAGCGATGGAATATGGACACAATCACAGCCACGTTGCAAGAAAGTGTATCGAGGAAAAAATTGGCCCAGGTGTCAACAGGAAAGTATTAAATAGGAGGAGTCAGACAGTAATTAATACAAAACACTTATGAAAATAAATATAAATATTTTCTCAATGAACTAGAATGTGTTGGTGTTAATCCAACCATATAATTGTGCTCATGTACAGCGCGCATGAATATCACAAGGAGATAGCACTATAGATTTGTTCGGGGTCTGTTGTGTGTGGGATGTTTGTAGGTCCTGGGTTGGCTGTTAAAAGATCTAATAAAGTTTTAAATTTCTGCCCGTTTGTGTTAACTGCCATTAGTTGTCATCTTATTTGTGTGAATATGTTGTTCTGTATAACAAGTTCGTCTGCGGTGTTTGGAGCTATAGTTAAGTGTCAATACAGAATATGACTAAATCTTATATCACTATCTACATCTGCAAAAGCCCCTGGGATTGAGAGCGGATTCAAAGCTGTTAAAGAAAAGGTTTAGGATGTAAGTACTCGAAGTGGGTGGTGGGTAGGGGTGAGTAGTAGGTAGGGGTGAGACTCACTTAGGCAGCAGGAGGTTAGGGTTTCGAATGGCGCCTCAACCAGTGTTGTAATTTATATTTTATGGCCTCTCGCTTATGGTTCGAGAACCAAGGAAATATAAATTAGACAGGAAGATAAGGGTAAGAGAAGTACATCAAGTAGGAGGAAACACTCTTTAATACTATTAGGAATACTAATACATAGATACAGTATAAAGTAATATTGGAAGAAAGGATAGGGAGATAGGCGAGACAGGAACTAAGGATCAGGATTGCTCTCCTTCCCTAATAAGCAGCGTGGCTTAATGCTCACCAGTGTGCCGGACGCCGTGGTCGTAGTAGGAAAAGTCCACGTCGCCAATGGGTCCCCACTGGTCTCGATCGAGGACCTCTTGGTCCCGTCGCCGCTCGAGAGAGACTCCTCGTACCTCTCGTCTGTATCCTTCCACCACACTTCGCGCCCCCACATCTTGTCACCTTTTTCCAGCCATTTGATTGGCCCCTTATGACGTTAAGTGTGGAGTCTTCCCTGCTTCAATTAAGGTTTCCCCATGCCAAAACAGTCCTAATTATTTCCCCGACGTAATAGCATTTCAAGCGGCTCGGTGTTGCGTTGCTCCGCCTGTCGTTTACAGTTTTGTGTTTACAAAACTCCCCTGGCCGCATTCTTCTATTACCGAGGCGCTTTCGGGTTGGGAAATCGTAACAGTATGTCTTCGACATAATGTAGAAACACCTATCTATGTACCTAACTAATTTGTGTCGAAAATGGTACTTAGCCCATTTTGAATGTTAAATATTCAATTGTTCATTTTCTTTCACTTTGTAAATGTACAAATTTCTCATGCGTTATTACTGTACCGTGTGTCTAGTATGTAGCTCCGGAACTGAATTACACACAAATATGTTGGGATAATGTAGAAACATGTACATGTAATTATTCTATGCATATTATTGCTGAATAAGGAACAGTGATGTGAAGGCCTTTCAGTTCTGAATTCCGGAACCACATAGTATAATCAAATGATCAACATTCAATTGGGACCCATTTTTCCTCATACGTATACTCGTGCATTAGTGAAAAGAGTATTTGGTTCCTTTACTATAAAGTTTAGTTACGCTTTCACGTATTTCATCAAGGAGGTTTGAATATTTATCTACATTTGTTAAGACTATTTCCGTCCATCTTCCAAAGCTACTGAGAAATATGGAATCGAATTCTAGGTAAATAACTGTACTGTAAGATATTGTTGTGTAGGTCACAGATCTAAAAAAACTTACTAATATTGTTGTTGTGACGATCAGTTAATGTGTACGTGAGAGTGTTATCTATGATAATAGAAACCCAAGCTAGACGTAGATTTAACACGTAATTGTATTTGTAACTAGAAATTTATTGACATTGTAGGTAAATATGACATGGCATTAAAAGATTCAACTTAATTATAATATACTTGCCACTTCAAGGTTATTTAAATAATATAAAACGACCATGATCAGGTTCTACGATTGATCAGTAAAGCTAACCATGAATTATCATCCGTGACATTTGTTAGCAACATCTTAGCAAACAGAAGACAAGAGTCTGTTTGGAATAAGAGAAAATTTTTCATCGTACTGAATTATTGAAGAGATTTTAGAAAATTTAAGAAGAATGGATGAAGACGAACAACAGTACATTTTGACATACAAGACCAAACATTAAGCTCCATGAGGAAGATTCAACCTGAGTTGACGATCGTCGTGGGTATCGTCATGGCTTGAAATTGTGTCATAGTTGAAGACTTGGTCGACAGCCTGTTGTCCAAATTCGAAACCCGGTCATCTACGTTCCTGGGAGGATATATATATGAGAATTTTCAACTGGTAATTTCTTACGATGGTTGTTCCAGAGTAAGTAGCTTACATCTCGCAGACAGAAATTAAAACCAACGTTAATTTCAGTGGAAAATTCAGCTGGAATTAAATTAATAAAAGCTGTAGTAGAACTAACTACGCCTGAGAATAAAATAGAGTCAATAAGTCGGAATTTTTTCAACTACTACTGAAAATGTCTGTGATTGAATTTTTATATCAAAGACTGAGACGTTAAAGTTAAAATATTACGGAATAGCCCTATTAGTAGTTCTAGGACATGGTCTGGTAGCAAGCATCCCACGGTAGATGTAACATCGTCATTTTCATTAGAAAATCAGATACATGCATTTTACACTTACTTATTACAGTCTTCAAATGCCATCTATCAAACTGTGTTTCTTGGCGGTATGTGATCGAATGTGTCTAGTTTCTTGTACCTTTCACGCCAACCTCTAAGTTTACGAAAATCTGTAAACCGTGTCGTAAGGTGGTTGCTGAAATCTGCAACCTGCCCTTACCTGAAGAGATCCAAGAAGATCGAAACACGGGTATGTCATTCTTATCCTTGGACGGCCTTACGGTTGGGATAAGAATTGGGGTTTAACCAATTGCTATATTCCCACCGTAGCGGGTGGTGTATCGAGCGAAGCTCACTATGTCCTAAAGATATACCTATGAACATGAAATTACCAGCTGTTTGGTCTCCGACCGATTCTCACCTCTAACGGGGGTGGTTTCCGAGTTGTTGTGTGCCAAACGGTCAAGGTATCAGTATATTGCTGGTCTTCCTGTACCGTTATGCTTTGTCATGTTCGTTTCGACTTCAGAGATGGTTCTGCATGGCCGTCCAAGGATAAGAATGACATACCCGTGTTTCGATCTTCTTGGATCTCTTCAGGTAAGGGCAGGTTGCAGATTTCAGCAACCACCTTACGACACGGTTTACAGATTTTCGTAAACTTAGAGGTTGGCGTGAAAGGTACAAGAAACTTGACACCTTCCATCTATCAACTTATCTTTCGTATGTATATTAATCATGTTCATAAATAACTCTCAAGCAAATAATGGGATTAAATAATCTTCGAAATCAAATATACCTACTCTTGTTTGTTTCTTCTATTGTAGTGTAGATTCATTAAACATTTTTCTTCGTCACTGATAAGAATTTATGATTGATAAATATATGGATATAATAAGCCATGTCTATGTAACAAATAAAATGTTACAGTACTCCGAGGTTTCGATGAAATTGCAGTTATTACAGGTACGAGACAATTTAATTTCTATCTAATAATACTTAATTATATTTGATTTGTCACCTAGCTATATGTTCGTTGTACGACACAGCCCCAAATATTGATTAGGAAACACGTGTTTTGTAGGAACATTATTCATTTAAGGGCTTGTTCCCGAGTTTTTTTCAGACTGGTGCCAATAACACAAATATTTTTTATCCAAAAGTTTTGAAAAAAATTGAGTCAATGATGAATCACACGATGCACAATACTGTGCACGCGTTTTTTAAAGTAATGTACCATTCGCCAGCAAAAAAATAATTTCCTTCATTTTTGTTTATTTTCACGACGAAAAATGTGGTACTTTGGGCAATGAAATCTAAAAAACTGTTTAGTATAATTCTAAAAGAAAATTCAGCTACAAATTATCACATATAAGTGTCAAAATTGTGCAGCGAAGTTTTTATATGAGTATTAGGTAGCAATAAAAAATATTTTCGAAATCACTGCAAAACTCCGTAACAAGAACTTAATTTATGATAGTGTTAACTATATTTTACCATTTGCATTGCTGTATCCGCATAGTGCATACACCTCAAGTGCAGTATGATGGTTGAAACAATTGGAGAGAGGGGAGATTTGTAATAGTAGGGTTAATTTCCTAAATACAGCTATAAAAACTCAAAATGTGTGAGAATGAAGCAATAAATCCGACTTTTACAAACTACCTTCAAAATGCCCAACAAAGCAGTGACTGCAATGACTTTAGATAGATTTTTGTGTAGTACGATTTGAAGAACACAGTTTGCGTGTGTTCATCCCATGCAAAATGCAACTCATACATTGACACAGTACATCATTTCTTAAAATAAACAAATTCGGTCATGTAATAGTTTTATCTGCAAAATTTGCACCGATTTATGACATTACACATACACATAAAAGCCAACTAGCACCTGCAAGACAAACATTTCTTCCTGCGAGTCAGAAGCAAAGATAAAATGTACGTAATCCTCTGGAGGAGTAGTGATGTTACCTCTGTAGAATACGAAACGCAAATTGCTTCGCGAAGCAACTTATTTTCAGTGGTACAGACTAGTTTCTCAAGGACTCAGGTCCAACTTAGGTAGCCTAGCATTCCTGATTTGCATAATTTCAAACAGTACAATACATAATTACAAGCGAGAGATGGGAAGGATGCTTGTGACCTTGGAAGCACACCAGAGACGGATTGTCGCATTACCACTGTCATTTGCACGAAGGGAAAAAGGGGAGGGGGCGGGAATCCTGTATCGGACCCCTTACCTGTAGTTATCTTATTCTGTTCCCGACAAAAGTATTTGAACTACTCAGTAAATGTAAATTGCGTTGAATTCGTCTAACTCATAGCATTGTTCCTGAAAGGCGACTTTTTAAAAAAACCTTTCATTTTAGAAATTAATTTTAAGACATTATTGTATCAGATAATTTTAGTGACATGCAAACTAATTACCTACATATGGTATTACGATGTAAATGTCGTTTCTCGCTTTAAAATCCGTTCATAGATTGCCGTAGTTATTTCAGTAGTAAAATTTGCTCATTTTGGTACTGCCTCATGGTGGTGGCATTCATAATAAAAATGGGGACATTTTGCCTTAAATAAAGCACTTGTATTGTGGAAAATAAACAAGTCGGCGAGAACGATGTGATGTTGAAATACCCTACTAAGCAAGGAAAACAGACAGGTAATTACGCTGTTGTCATCAATTAGCTAAACAGGAACTTGCAAATAATTTTCGCTATTTATTTACATCATCAAATCCGTTAATGGTTTTAAGGGCACAAATTACCTCTTAAGCTGCACAACTCTTATTTCCTCCTCTTGTGCCACTGAAAATTTCCCTCAGCTTCATTATTCTTTTTGCGGAACATGTTCTAGAATATATTCCGCTAAATGGATAATGATGAATCTTTGTCGATTTTCGATTGCTTATTCTATTTAGTAGAAAAGCATTTCAATTTAGTACATTTACTGTATTTCGTAACTATTAAGCTGGGTTCACAACTGAAAACCTATGAATTATGACGTGCACTCAAGAGTTGACTTAGGAATAGGTGTATTTCTTAAGGTGCCGATTCGCAACAGAACTTAACAGGCCATGTGTGGTTGTTGTCGTGTTGGCCGTGACTTAAGAAATAGTGAAATTTTATATTTTTCTTAAGAATTATGGGAATGAACCAATCAGAGAATTCACGAATTTAAATAAACATCGTGGATATTTGAATAATATAGGCCTATGTTAAATACGTTGCCGTGCTATATGTGATAGTTTTGGAATATTATTATCATTTCAAGCTAAAAAAAAAGTGTAGTTAAGCTTATATTTACATTTTATTTTAACGACAGAATAGCTGTTTGAAAAGTTTTTAAAATCACATTTGGCTGGCAAACAACTCGTAGTATATTAGGCCTACTGTTTCGTATACATGGGAATATTATTAATTTTTAAAATGTAAATATGATGTAATGGTAATTCTTGCTATAAAGTAACAAACTATAAAAAGTTTTATTACATGTATAAGTTCAAGGCTTAATACATTGAGATACTTATTTAGAAGCTTTATGCATGTGAAGTAATTGGTGGCTCAGAGGTAAAGTTTTGGTAAGCTGATCCCAAGGTTGAAGATTCAAATTTAACTTGGAATATATACTCGAAGTCATTTAAATATGTTAATTTCTATTTGCACACTACGAATAAGTTAAATTATATTGGGTTTATATGTGTAACATCTGTGTAATGAGATTACGCGAATTATGAGAACTGTTAAGATTATTCAATTTATAAATATTGAGATGCAATTCTCTATTTCTAAATATTTTTTTACGATATTCTTTTACCTACACCATTCCTTGACGATATTCTGAACAACTTGCGACGAAATATATTGCGGAATCGAAAAGTAATTTCACTCATTTGAAGAAAGTAGAGAATTCAGGTTGTTAATTGTTGGAATTAAGAATTAACATATTTATTATGAACCTGAATTACTTATGACTCTTTTCCGTATGTGTGATTGGCGCTTACTGCATAATTCTTAATTCTTAAGTTTTTAACTGTGAACTAAGATTTAAAAGCTAACATGTGGGCACTAAACGTAAGTAATTAATGTTCATAGAACACTGAATACAGATTAAGATATCCAACTTTTATGTTAATTCACTTTTACACGCACAAAATTTGATAAATACGTATGTGCGAAGGGCGCAGATGGACCAGTGACGAACCATTTGCTGGGCTCAGATTTTCAGGTACTTTGCACCTGTTATGTGACCACTTGTACCTCTGTGTATGCAAATTTAATATCAAAACAACACATCGTAGGTGCACTGCATCTATCAATAGCGATATTTAATCGACCTCCTGGAACGAGCATCGGCGAGACAGCCGAGTCTTACCCGAGCGGTCCAGAAGTGAACATTCGTGCATGTAGCGCCAAGCAAGTGGCCTCGAAACGAACATCTGTGCACATCCGTACTGGTTCTGAGCATCCCCGGACCGACCAGAGCAGGCCCTACCACATCTGAATGCCGCCACTTATACACCAGCATTCAAAGCCGCAAGCACCTGCACCAGTCATGAAACAGTCGCCTTACTGGGCGATTGTCTTTTCATCGGCTGCTGTGGCAGTGCACTAGTAGTGCTGACCATAGTCCTATCGTGTTTGAAGTTAAATATGGGATGGCACGAAACCTCTCCCTGCGCATGTCGGTCCCTTGGGTTAAAACTAAACAAACTTTCCGGTATTTAACAATACTGACTATTGAAAACTAAAATGGTTAGGGTAAACTTTGAAGACCTCAGGAAGTCGCGAAGCGAGCTTCACGCGCACATCTTACTAGGTTACGCGTCCTGCGAAGACATGAATGGCGTCGGGCGGGAAAGGCAGGAACACTGCGTTTCGCACCAGACTTACGTGTTTTCCATCCTACGAACTAAAATACAAAACCCTGTTGCAAAATAATAAGAAATATTTAAGAATAAATAACAAATGCTCTTCTGACCTTCCATGCACTCTTAGTCAAATTTAGGGCATGTTCAGAAATACGTGAAGTACAATAAAAGACACTAACAAATTAAAGCTCATACGTAAAAAATACCATGAAAATTAACAGTCTGTCTGCTTCTGAAATTACAAAAATAACTTAATAGTTCAAAAGAATATACAAACCAATATCAGATGAAGATTGATTGCAACCGTCTGCAATAGCAGTCCATTCCGGTTTTGACAACTTAAGTGTTCTGACCATCGTTGGAAAACAGTGCATTTGCCTTGTTTAAAACTAAAGGTTTATTCGCAGAATGCCGCCTACGCTGGACTTGTGCCGGCAAATATTCGTACAGGAAAAGTGTCTTATACTTGTGTCTCTGGCAGTACATTACCTGTCTCGGCAACGTATGGGAACAAGACCATGCCTAATGTGGCCCACTTGCTGCTCTAGGTAAACGGGCGTGCACGGCACACGTCATATAAATTGTATACATAGCTAATTTCTGAATCTACAACATAAATATACATTGACCATCAGTACAAAAGTTATATTAAAATATGTAAAACAGCATAATGAGGGACATCTGCAAAATTATAAATTTCAACTTATACCTTTATTCCAACTACGGTAAAATTATATCAGTTCAAAATGTTGACAATAGATTGCGCTTTTATTATTAAATATTTAAATTGAATATAAGGAAATTGCAACGAATTTTTGCTTAGTGACACTATATTCATTTCCTACTCCTATAAAATATTACTATACATTCATATTTCTTAAAAGTCCTTACTAATATCTAAATTAAATTCAAATAAATATAATTAATATATATTTTTAATGGCAGTTGCAAACTGGATACTATAAACTGTTACGAGTTCAGTTTCAGAATTTGCTGCCTTGGATATGTTTGGTTAGTGACAGTCTGAATACAATGCACACATACAATACTTGTAGCAAAAAATTAATAGAATTATTTGTGTTTAATTTACGTATGTATATTTCTATTAATTTTTACATTTTGCTCTATTCCAAACATATATAACTATCTTTCAAGTTGAACTTACTGAGCACGAATCAACTGCAAGGGTCACCTGTTAAGTTAATCTTTGAAACTTTTTTAATCCTTAACTAACATGGTAACTAACAAGGCAAGTTCAGACTATTTTTGATATTTGCAAATTCAGAACATTTCAAGTTACTGGTTTTCTACGCGACAAAACTCGAAAATACTAATGAACTTTTACATTGTCGTAAAAGGCAAAACATTTGTTGATGCCGTATTTACTAGTTGCTAAACTCGGCATCATATGTCAGCTACCTTGCGCGACAGTGCGATTGCTGTATAGTAAAAGCATTAGTATTGCAATGAACACAAAATCACAAAAAATATATAAAAATAACAACTTATATTTGTTGAGTGACATAAGAAGTATCCTATCTCTATTTTACAGTTTTAAACATCACGACATATTGTATTGTTGCAAATGGAAGTTTACCACACTGTTAGAAAAAATTTCCGTGAAATTACAGAAACGTACAGGCAAAAAATTATCCAGAAATCTTCGTAAAGTAACGGTCACTCAGTTTTTCTTGATAACAGAACCCTGTGTAAAATTACGGATAATCTGCTTTCTGCAAAAAATTTTAATTTCTTTAAGCAACTAGCACTCAATTTTCCAGAAATACGAGATATTCTTGTTTACTAAGTTTTCTAGAGATTCTGATGCACTATTTAGTGACCTGAAAAATGTTTCGAATTTGCGGGGATACGAATCCACAATCTTATAGTTGCCAGGCAGAAGCTCTAACCATTGTACCACAGTGACAACTTATAAGTTAGTGAGTTCCGTGCAGTGGTAAGATATCAGCTTTATAAGAGACAACTTTAGTATTTGACATCCTGATTTTAGAGAACTTCATTTGTTACATATTATGTATAAATAAATAACTTTAAAAATACATACCCTCTAGCGCGAAACACAGAGAACAGGTGCGATTTTTTTCAGCTGTGATGAACCAAGGAGAATATAAGATGTGTGTGGCCATTGAGTGGGGTAGGCTAGAAGGGTATGTCATAAGGAAAGAGAGGGGGCAGGAGAGACTACAGGGGTATGCTTTAAGACAGGACAGGGGTATATCATAAGGAGAGGGGGCTATGGCAGGAAGGGAATATGCTATTTATGGGTAGGGATAGGCTAATACAACATAGCTTGCATGAGAGGTGGCAGACATTCACTTCCCCCTCATAGTGTTTAGGCAAATCTTGTACAAAAACGGTCAATTCCCCCTCACTTCCCTTCCCCCCTCACTTCCCCTCCCTCCGTCCTTCCCCAACCCCACCCTTCTAGGGCGGACTTAAGTCTTCAACCAATTACAGACCTCATGGCACTTAGGTACTATGTGTACCGAATGACCCCAACAACCAATCCCAGCCAAGGACGACTAATGCTATTCTAATGCACCTTATACCAGTTTTGCTCCCATTTGGGTCAAAACGCGCACACAATCACTACTCAGAACATTTCAGTCACTTACTGGACTGTTCGGCCCTTTCTCCATGCGCGATACTGTATTGCTCTTCTCTTCGCGGTAAAAGTGTTGGCACCCAGGAAGAAGCACTTAGCTTCTATCGCCTTAGCTTGTCTTGTCTTTTCGTTTACCACCGTTGTGCATGCACATTAACTCCAGGATTCATAGTGATTATTAATACCATTTGATTTTAAGAAACACAGTAAAATATGCTTTAAAATTGTAGAAACATACAACCATGAATTTATGGAAAGTTACGGTCAAACATACGTAAACTGGTTGTACCGTCCCCTACTTAGGGGCTAGCACCTCAACCACTGGTGACGGTAACAAAGTTACAAGATCAATGAAAAGAGGGTGGCGAATCCCTGGAAATTTGCAAGGGCGCTAAGGCAAAAGTAATCCTCACTCAAAAGTAAACTAAACTCTTAACTTCCAACACCTCAGTAAAGTAATACCAATCAAACATCAATAGCAGCGATCAAAATCACATTAATGTTCCAAATAAGAAAAGGTAACTGTAACTACAACATCAATTAAAGATCAAGTATCGGGTTCAGTCCCAACAGGGATTTATTCTAAACTCAAAATCAAATAACAAAACATCAACATAACCCTTAACCATTTTACAAACTCAAATAATCAGCAACACAAGTCAAAAAGTGTAAATACAAAGAAAAATATGAAAATACAAGCATAACATTAAACATTAACTTCATGAATTACTATAAATAGGCGTGCAGAATATAAGTTAATCTGTCTATCTGGATAATATGACTCAGAGAAGGCCTAAATGAGAGTACTGCAAAGGGTGTAGCGAAAAACAAACACAAATATTACAAATGTGCTAGCCCTATCCTTATAGGAAACTAACTTTAACAATAACAAAGAACAATGCTGAGTCCCATACCTCAGTAGCAAATACACAATAC